>JAMKCH010007388.1:0-32901 GCA_023653785.1 Ophioderma brevispina | reverse complement strand
TTTCAGAATTAAATTAGTACATTTTATATAATTAAATCGGGTATAATTTTGGCTGTGTTCGGCCCTAATTAAAGGGAGATTTCTATAGTTTTGCCCTCTTCAGCGATTATTGCTAAACTATTTCATAATTTTATGTTTTACATAATCTACAGGTTACTAGTATTTTTACAATCTGAAAATGTAAAAAAAAACAACTTATATGACTTACCGCAGTGTTTGAAAAAGTGCCCTCTAGGGTCATTTATCATAAATCCTTATGATTGAAATGCATTACACAGTAAATAGCGTTAAGAAACCAACCGCCAAATGATTTCATATGTTATCTCGGATAGCTGTTAAATACTTTTAATATGGGTTTTCTGAAGTTTTGGCGGCCATTTTGAAACGCCCTCTATCGAGATTTCCCCAAATTTCTCAGAGGTTGGGACCAAAAAGTCCTTGTTCAGAATCTTTGAAAATATAGACAAATACTTTCAAACATCGGCACTTTGATTATGCTTGTATTAATAATAATTAATTGATATCAGTTTTTACTCTTAGATAGCCGTTTTTTTGTTAGCGGGAATATGTCATTTCTGGGAAATTTTGGCCGGCATTTGAGAGGTATCTACATGTCCCAGACGCTTGGACCTAACAATATTGTTCAGCACCCGTAAAAATATATTTTAAAAAATCTTTAAAATCTTCAACACTTTGGGGATTTATGTTCAATTGATAGGCCAAGGTTATGAGTATTAATAAAATAAACAATGGAAAGGTGGAAATTTCTGGGAACAAGCTGAAAAATGTCCGAATTGGTGCAGAAATGTGTCTAGAATTAATATACTTAAAAGTCCCCAAAAATCCTCTTTGGCATTTCAGAAATAGGGGGCAAAGTTTGTAAGGGGGGTTGGGGGGGGGAGGGGGTGTTTTTCTAATTTACGATATTTTCAATGTCCTTAAATGTGTTCCAACATTTTTGTCATGTCCAAGGATTAAAAAAAGGTATAGTTTCCCCTATCTATGGCTTATAGTAGCTTATAGTAAAACTATATGTAAAAAATGGCCTCAAGGTCATCCTGGGGGTTTTTAAAATTTTTTCCCAGAATTGAATCGGATTCTTCTGAAAGATGGGTCAAATTCTTCATCTAGTTGTACATGAACACAAAATGAATATTCAACATGGATGGTCAATTACCTGCAAAATTACAGGGCCAAGTGTGATGGGGTTCTATAGGCTCTATGGGGGTCACTGCTTGCTGCTCTTATATGTCACTATTGAATCCATGTTCGGGATTGGGAATGAACATTTGCTGTTTTAATATGTCTCTACGAGCAATTGGAATATATATTCAAATGAATTGGATCATTTTGAAAATTTTTCCCCCAGGATGACCTTGAATGATATAGGTCTTTAGTACTTAAACTACAGGTGGTGGATAGGGCAAACTATACCTTTTATGATCCTTGGGAATGACCAAAAATTTGGAACACATTTAAGGACAATTATAATATTTTGTTACTTTACCCCGTACAAAACTTTGCCCAATTATTTTTGAAAAAAGCACAAGGATTTTAGGGGAAACTTTTTTTTTGGAGTATGTATTTAGACACATTTGGGCCACCAATCCTGACATTTTCAGCTTGTTCCCAGAAATTTCCACGTTAAAAATAAAATTCTTGGCCATATAATAATTGAAATCAGCCCCCAAACGTATTTTATGGAATTTGGCAGCCATTTTGAAAAGGCGTCCTCTAGGGTACTATCATAAATTGCATATTTGGAATAACATTAATACAAGAACTAGCATTAAGAAACACCGGAAAGTTGTTTCATTTGGATTCTTAGATGGCCGTTTTTAGCTTTTACTATGCCATTTCTGGAATTTGCGGCCATTTTGAAAAACGCCCTTCTAGCGAGAGTTTCCCAAATTTCCCCGAGGCTTAAACCAAAATAATCTTGTTCAGCATTCTTGAAAATGTAAACAATTACCTTCAAAAATCTTCACATTGATTTATACTTGTATTCCATACTAATGAATTGATAACGGTCCCCAAAAGGCTATTATACGAATTTGGCAGCCATTTTGAAAAAGAGCCCGTAAGGAGTACTATCATAAATTCTAATTATTGGAATAGCATTATAATACAATAAATAGCATCAGAAACACCGAAATTTGATTTCATTGGGACTTCCTACATGGATGTTTTTAGCTTTAGTATGCAATTTTCTGGAATTTTGGCGGCCTTTTTGAAAAAGCGCCCTCTAAAGGTACCTATCATAATCATAAAATATTTAAATATTATTATATAATAGAGAGGGCTCAGAAATAATCAAAATTGATTTTTCATTTCTATTCTCATATATATGTTATAGCGAAAGTTCATTTTCTGGCATATTTTATTTGGCGGCAATTTTGAACAACGACCTCTGGCGAGAGTTCCCCACATTTCCCAGAGGTTGGGCCAAAACAATCTTGTTCAAAATCCTTCAAAATATATAACAAAGATATACCTTAAATATTTTCACTTGATTAGTACTGTATTCAATAATAATTAATTGATAACGGTCCCAAAAAGGCTATTTGCAACTTGAGGCAGACAATTTTGAAGAAAAAAACGCCCTCTACTGAGTACTTATTCTAAATCATGATTGTTGGATAGCATTACACAATAATTAGCATAAGAAATACCCCAAATTGATTTAATAGAAGGTTATTAGATAGCTGTTTTAGCTTAATATGCAATTTTCTGGGCTTTTGGCGGCCAGTTTGAAAGAACGCCCTCTAGCAAGAGTTCCCCACAATTCCCAGAGTTTGGACCCAAAATCTTGTTCAGCACCCTTGAAAGTACAAGAAAACACCTTCAACCTTCTTCCCCAAAACTTCTAGAATGGGACTTTAATATTTGAACCCCCACTATCTTCCTCGGAATCTAAATGCAAAAGCAATAAAAAAAGTATTTTTGCTAATTAGTGTACAACGGTGTTTATATAGTGCGCACATGTGTTTTTTTTACAAGCGAAATTGTATACTTTTTCAATATCAACCGTTTATGAATGGTATTAATTTGCTTTCGTGCATATCAAGGTAACAAAATGTGCATCAATTTGTCAAAGTCCTAATGGCCCTCGCCCCTTTGGGGTCGTGCCAATACCGAATTTATTTCGCCTCTAGACAAGCAATGTATTATTTAATCATTTTTTATATTTCATCTTTTTAATGAAACCGATTTACTGAATATAATAATTGTATCAAAGGTGCTTAACAGGTAATGGTTTTAACACACAATCAAACCCACAAACACCCCATACACATCCCACACGCACTACCTAACCTAGACCACATCCCTATCCCATTTAAACACCTATACACACGATTTAACCAATATCCCACGACCGACAGGTACTGATTTTACTATTTCATATTAATTTGCACAGTTTAACCAAGAATTTTGATTATATTACCGACTATCTTATTAAAATAACCTTAAACCACAATTTCCCGTAATTGCTTTCATTGCACCGAAACATGGTTTAACGATAAGAACACTCCTCCTCCGCTTTACTATATGGATGCTTATACATTGTTGCAATCTGATCGACGACAGAAGAAAGGCGGATGTGTTGTGTTATATATCGACAATGACCTGAATTTAGGTAGTAAAGTCTTCGTGCCGAGCAGCTCGGGCTCGAAGTGCCCATCTCTCTTTCCTTAAGCATTTGGCCGACTCCTCCGATTATGTTTGTGTGGGGTTCGCCACTCCTCCCTCCCCCGAACAGCGGGTCTGTTACTTTTCCAGCATTGAATAATGCTGGTACCCTTTATACACCTGGTGGAGAGGAGTATTAAGGTAAAGTGCCTTACTCAAGGGTAAAACACGTTGGCCGCAGTGTGGCTCGAACCCACGACCCTTTGGATGCGGGTTACGAGCGCTCCACTCACTGGCCACACTTGCCCTGCATTTGGAAAGATCTCAAGATGTCTAGAATGATGGCCATGTAAATCTATCTTTATTGAAATTGATACAAAACCTTAAACAGAACATAATTAATGTAAATAGAGGCCACAACCGATCCCATCGTGCTCTTTCGATTGGGTAAATAGGGCGAACAGCAAGGTTAGGAGGGTTTCGGAGTAAGGTGCTGCACTGATAAACGGGCCGGGTTAAACGGAAATGAGGAGAGTAGTTGGGTATAGGGAATGAAGTTTGGAGAATAGGAGGAAGCGGTGAGAATCCCCGCTTATCCCCAAGCATCGATTTAATGATGACAGAAAATAAGTCCTCTTTTATTTGTGGAGACTTTAATCTCGAACTTTAGTATACAACCCACCACGGTGCCACAAATGACTTTTTTTTAACATGATGTAGCTGCTTCATTTTACCTTTTAATTGACAAACCCGCACGCATTACCATTAAAACATCAACCTAATTGATAATGTCATTACCAATGGTGTTGACCAGCAAATTAACACCAGCCTAAGCATATCCTTTAGTGACATCAAGATAATTTTTTAGCTTCCAAATCATAATAATCTGAATAAGATGATAAAAACAAAATCCTAATCAACCATTCCGTAAATCCAGAAAAATAAAAGAAGATTACATTGCAAGCCGCTAGGACGGATCTTCAAAACACCGCTGGAACGATTTTTACTTAACGATTGTGGGACAAGTCCTGTAACGTTTTTATTATCAAAAAATTCTCAAACTTGTACAACAAAAATCTCCCCGTAAGATAAATAAATCAACATAAAAATAACCAGCCATGATGACTGCTGGAATAATAAAATCAATTAGGACAACAACACAATTAGGACAACAATTCTTCACTCCTTATATATAGAGGAGGAACACCTACTGCAAGATATTAAGACACAGGTGTGTGTTTCCATCTACGCAACCGTGAAGCCAAACGTCAGCTTCAAGTTACTTGTTTCTATAACTCCCCTGGATCACTGTGATAAAACCCTGTCCTACCAGGCGTCCCCTGGACCGCCTCTCTCCTTATAAACCCACATTGAGAAACGAAGAGTAAAGTTATGTTCACGCAATAACTCTTGAACAAACTCATCGGCACAAGATGGGGTGTCTCGCCCCTTACCCGACATATCGACGGCACTTGCCCTGTGCTACTCCATTTGCAGATATGGCCTGCCCTGTTGTAACATCACCATACCAAGAAGCTTGATCCAGCTTAAATGCCTCCTGCCGTCTTATCACAGGATGCCTCCCGTCCAACACCAACGGAAAACTTGTAACATCCTAGCAGGAATTGCTCCCAGACCTCCCGTCTTAGCGTACGAGCATGCAATGAGCGTATCTTCCCAAGTATCCATGTGAGCACCATATGGTCGTGCGATACCTGCGCTGCCAACCGCCTTACATCTAGAGAGAGATTCTTAAGCAAAGTCCCACCTCTTGAAACAGTCTCTAAAGGAGGTAAAGAGAGTCGCCTTGTTTGAAAGAAGACTTGCCATCAACCCATTAACATCTATCGTTATTGACCCTGGGAGCAATCTCCCACCTGGAGGCTTGGCCCCTCATGGGCTGAATGCGATGCCTCAATAGATTGAGAACTACATGAACTGGCCGATCTAAGGTTTTCCTTGCAGACTTGGGCTATCTGGAAGCATACCAGATACTACCTGTGGTTGTGGCACTGCACCACAGACAATGGAAGCCTCTTGGTCTGCCCCCTGCTGGAGCAACAATGCACAAAAGGACCTGCGGAATTCAGTGAAGCAGCCATACGTTGTACCAATCGTCTCTGCTGGATCATATTTGAGAACCACAGTGTTTTGGACCGATAAGAAGAAGGCAAGAAAGCCCAGGAATTTGAAGCAGGTCTAAGGGTCTGGATGATGAATCCTTGGACCCAACTTCTACTGGGAAATATTCCAACTCCCTCCAGCTTATTGTGTCTTCTTTTTAAGTCTTATGTGCACTTCTTTCGGTGGTTATGCCATATTCTCTTCCGCCAGTAGTGTTAGCTCATGACGACACCTTCTTTCCTTGCAATGAGATGATGGTGACATCTGGTCTCCGTGACCTGGTGTCGATGTTTGGCGAGATTTGACGATGAGTTTGTCTCAAATCCCACACCACAGTCCACAAAGAGCACACGGTCCAAGAGTATGTTTATTCCATGTCTTCAGATTGATAGTGTATGAAGTGTTATCATGTCTAGTGCAATAGGTAGAATTTCAGCATTTCTGGTGACCATGAAGTAGAGGAGCTTATCCCAAGCCGAGGGTCCATTTGCCTTGCAATCTCCTCCAAAAGAGAACAACAAGCCAATTTACCTTTCTGGGCTTACTACATAGGGATACAACATCTGTTCCTCTGACACTTCTTTCACAAGTGCGATCCCGTGTATTTCTGTGTTTCTTTCTTGTCAACCACTGGCCAATGCCTTTCCCAGTGCAGACTCTGTGTAATCGAGTGCCTCGGCTATGCTGTCCTTTGCAAAGTTCACATTGATATCGGTCCCTTTCATGTATCTCTCCTCACACCCATTCCAGTTCTTCTTTTTTTCCATCGCATGATTTCAAATTTGGTAACTTCACACCTTGCATCATTGTATGGTGGATAGAAAAGGCTTTAGTGGCAGAACCTTTGTTGTTTCTGTCCTGTAACAATATGGATGGCTGTTACACCTGAGCAAGGTCTGCCCACTTCTTCAGATATCGAGGTGACAGTCAAGATTCTCGGCAAGTGAGATATGGAATCAATAGATGAACTCCCCTCAAATTCGACTAACGATATAGTTTTCGAATACACACATAACCACATCTCTTTGTCACTGGGGTCCTTGAAGATCTGTTGGCCAAGGAACCTCATGGATGCCTGGTGGATGAAGGGGAACATTTTCCATCTATACATAGATGAGCATCATAGGATGCATATGATGTTGATTCCTTCCCATTCTGATGGACTACATAGATCTTTTTCATGGTGAGATTTTTACACTTTGTAGACTTCTCCTTCATTGTTCTAGTCCACTTTAGGGAGGTCTTTAATATTCGAAGTAGCTCTTTGCATTCATCTACACCACTGGCTATTATGGTCGCCTGCATAGGCTTTCTGAGTCTATCTATTGCGGTGTCTACCAGGTTTCCTATGTACTTAAGGCAGTGAAATAAGATAAGAATGACTAGATTTTTTGGACGTATTTACAAGATTATGCAGAATTTTCACGTTTTGCAAAAATCATTTTGATGATTACCAGGAGGTTTAGTATATTCCTTAAATCCCATGCCATTTTTGCCATTTTTCAAAAATCACGGAGCGGACCTTTGCCTTGTGTTTAGGGGGAAATTACTAGATTTAACAAGACAAATAACGCTACCTTTCTTTTTGCGGTGATCGCCAGGTTGGTAGTCATTTTCCTCCTGGGATGTAAGGGATATATAAGCCTGGGCTTGATATTATGAATACCATCAATGCTGTGCACGTCCTAAGACAAGTTCAAGTCAGGGTGCGGCTAGCAATAGTTTTCTTTGGTACATCACTCTCTAAATATAAAAGAGTTGAAAATCACTCTTTCAAGGACTGACTCTAGGGACCAGTCTTTGTTGGAGTTCAATTTTACTTTTTTAAAGAGTGAATTTTCAATGAATCATCAAAATTCATCAATGAATTGTCACTCTCATAAGAGTGACGAATTGACAGCATTCACAATTAACTCCAACAAAGACTGGTCCCTAGAGTCACTCCTTGAAAGAGCGATTTTCACTCTTTTACATTTAGAGAGCAAAAAGGGGACATTCTGAGTTTGTGTGTGTATTTTACGACGACAATGCATATATTGGATTATAAGACAAAATTGGTATTCTGTGCCTTTGTATATTAAAAGGGGGAATTCTGTGTTTTTGTGCGCATTTACGACGGAAATATGCATTTTTAGCCAAAATTGATATTTTGGCCGCCATTTTGCTTTTTAAGTAAAAAATCAGGGTGGCCCCCAAGCTTATTTTAAACAATATAGTTTATGCAACATAAAAAAACTAGTGGCTATGTGGTAGGAAACTAGATTAGTCATGACCTGGGATGTACCTGTCTACATTGAAAACTCCAAAAAGTGCAACTTTTAGTTTGAGGGGTTTTGCGTCTTTGGGGCATTCTATCTCAGTCATTTTGCACGCTTTTTTACAAGCGAGGAGTTTAAAGAAAGATCAAGACCTAAGCAAAAAAGATTTATATTTTGAAATCCTTCAAATTTATCGGACTTTGGAACAATAGTGATCGAAAAAGAAGCCGATATACGTTTTGTGCCAAATATAAAGAATAGCAATGGTCTGTGAGCTGATGATTGCATGCTTTTCAAGTTTGATAAAATACAGACAGTAATGCCAGACAGCCAAGGATGCTGACATTTTTTTCTGAATCATTGTCACCTGAGCTAGAGGAACACAATAGCTTAGCTATTGATACAAATGTGCGCTGGACTTTCAGGTATTGCTGGCTTGTACAATGAATATATGAGTATGTTTTTTAATATTTCAACCGTGTATTACATCTGAATCTCATTGTTAGGGGGGTTCTTAGGGGGTTTGTTGAGTGACCCCTAGCGGAACCAATTTTCAGTGAAAGTATACCCCCAACGGGACCAGTTTTTGGCCATATAGTTTTCAGTGAAAATATACCCCTAACGGCCCGCCTAACGGAACCAATTTGCAGTAAAATTATACCGCTCTGAATACCTGAATAAAAGATGTACCTTTCAAGTAGCCAATATACAAGATAAATGATACTTGTGCTATAGTAATTAAAATATAGTCATCTAGAACTAAAGATATTCACCAAAATTAGAGAAGTATCGGATTTTCGTTTTCATGTAGTAAACATTTATGCACAGTAAAACAGTGTCATATGATACCGTGTATAACAAAACTTCCGGATCCAGAATTTTATAACAAAGTTGTGATTTTCTATATGAATGACTTCGATGACTTCGATTTGAACTTAGTTATTTCTCACAGTGATTAGTATATGGACAAGCATTATGTATATGCCCTCATCGGGATCTCTGAGTCAGCCTTTAGCTTTTTCCTAGCGGGACTAAAACTTCATTATTGTGAATTTGATACCCCTAGCGGTACCCAGCAAACACAAAACGTTTTTAAAACGTTTTGGTTAGGTTCTAGATTCGTCTATTACGTCTTCGTCTTATAAGACCTTGAAAGAACGTTTTAAAACGTTTTGGCAAGGTTCTCATTCATCTATTTCATCTTCGTCTATAAGACCTGATAAATGCGTTTTTAAAACGTTTTGGCTAGGTTCTGGATTGGTCCATTTCGTTTTAGTCTAATAAGAGCTTGTAAACACGTTTATAAATCATTTTTTGCTAGGTTCTGGATTCGTCTATTACGTCTTCGTCTTATAAGACCTTGTAAAAACGTTTTAAAAACGGGTTGGCAATGTTTTCATTCGTCTATTACATCTTCGTCTATAAGACCTTTTAAAACGTTTTCAAAACTTTCCCATGTCACATTATAAACGGTTAGGGGTAACGATATGTTGTAGATTCTAATGACCACCAACGTACTAAAATGTCTAATAATACGTTTGCAAAATACGCCAAACCAACATATAGAAAACGAAATCGCAAGAACGTTTCATTACGTCTATTTTGTTTATTTTAATCCATGGCATTATTTAATCACGTGCATTTAATTCTGTCAGCACAGATGTTGTATAAATTCATTGGTAATGGAAATGGGTTACTTAGAGGTCACTCACTTTTGAAAAAAGATACAACCGCTCTTCTGCACACATCACCAGCCTATATATAGAAATTACCCTCATATTATGAGGTTCTCTAGCTGGTGTATGGTTAGAAGTGTTTGGTCTTGTTCCACGCGAAGGGTCCCAGGTTTCAATACGGTAAGTGATTAATTTGTAATCTGTCAATGAACTTGTTGTAATATGCTTGTGTAGATTTCCTTGCAATATACCGCCTCCGATATAGTCCGATTACTTTCTTTTTTTCTTTAATTATTAGCGTTTATTCTCAAATTAAATCAAATGTTTTGGACGTTCTCATAACGTTTTAGAAACCTTTTTAAGCGTTCTTCCGTTTTTTGTTTGTTTTTTTTTTTTGTTTTTTTTTTTAAAATTTTTTGGTTTTTTTTTAATTTTGTTTTTTGTTTTATTAAATTTAATTTTTTAGGTTTTTTCTTTTTTTAAAAGTTTTTTACTTTTTCATTTTGTTTTTATAACGTTTCCTTGAAACGTTTTCTGCAGGTTTATTTATGTCTTCACCTCTTTTGGGAAAGGTTTTTAAAAAACGGTTTTAAAAAGGGTTTTTTATTGGTTTTATAACGTCTAAAAACGATTTTAAAAACGTCCAATAAAACTTTTTATGACATCCAAAACCGTCACCCTAACGTCCAAAAAACATTTTTGCGAAACGTCCAAAGAACCAACTTGGAACGTTTATAGAACGTTCAGAAAACGTTCGATTGTTAGCTGGGTAGTTCCGCCCCGCGCGCCGGACCTTTGACTAGCCCTCCTTTTTTACACTGGCACCGAGCATGGTACCCGACGCAATCGCATAGGCAAAGGGTTTTAAAAAAAGTAAAACAGTAAAGTCTTCGTCCGAGATCGTGCGCGGAATTCCCTCTCCTTTCCTTATCGTCTTGGGCCAGACCCTCCGTATACTGTTTGGCTGGGAGGTTCGCGCCATCCTCCCGCACATCTACGTCTGTTACTACTTTCTCTATTTCCCTCGGCTCCCAGCATTGATATGCTGTACTCCATTTAACCCAGGGTGGAGTGGAGTAATTAAGGTAAAGTGGCCTTACTCAAGGGCCACACTTTGGCCGCGTGGGACTCGAACCCACGACCTTTGGATTGTCGGGACGAAGCGCGCTCACTCCCGGGACCCGACCCCCGCCTCCGGGCAAGGGTTTACACATCGCAGAAAAACCAGGTGAACAGCAGACCGTCAGACCAATGGAATAATTAAGACGAAATTCGTGTTGATTAGTATTTTTGAGTTGAAAAGGAAGCATACCTCACAGTTCGACCAAATAATTGGTTGTCTCACACGTAGCTTTCTTCAGTCTTCCAGTCCTTGTTATGACCAGAATAAGCTGTGCTGTCGCATGTTTGTATGTAATAACTCGCGAACTCTGCGTCCGCCGTAACCAAGCACCTTGGTGGCAGTGATCTTGAAGTTCTACTATTTTCTACCAAACTGCTTTCATTAATTTTTAAAATAAACTGACTGAGACCAAAAGCATTGCAACATTGCGATAAAATAGTACAATCACAAATGTACTTCAAATTGTACCAGTTCTTGACTTACAACTACGTACATTAATGAATAACATTTGTTTTCAACAAACAGATGTTAATTCCCACATCAAGATCGTGAAAGGCATTTGATTTAGATCATCAAGTCTGCCTGTGAACCGCCGCCCGTGGCGAACGATAACTTGTAGATTGTAGCTCGAAGGAAACAGACTATGAACGCAAAAATGACTTAAAACAGACGCTAATTGTACGGGTCTTGTTAGACTCGATTCATCTGATATGTGACCCCGTACAAGTCCTGCGGAGGTTAAATATTCAATGAGGCGCAGGACTTCTGTTAATTCATGTTATTGTGAGCATGTTAAGGCCTGAAAATACCTGAAATTGTATTTAGGTGGCAGGTACTGTTAAATTAACCGGAGTTCCAGATAAATCCGGTGTGCACGTGCATTTGAATTCTTCTATTTTCCCGGTAGAGCCCCCCCGACTTATTGGAATAGGTTCAAAACTCCATGGGGGACGACCGTAATCACATCGCGATCGAGTATAGGATGTTGTTAAATCTTGCGGATAAAAATCGAAGTGGTGTATGACTAGAAATGAGATTTCGTCAGTGGACGATGGGATCGTGTCCATCAGTGGACTCAGGAATTGAACTACAAGAAAAGGTCCACATGATAACTTTTTAATCACAAAACATCGTTGACATTATGCTGTTTGTCGTAGAATGTGAATACCTATCAAGACATGATTTGCGCAAACCAGTGATTAATTAGGTTAATTACATGCGTATGTCCAGTCTTTCGGAATTTTCGAGTTTCCGAGTTTTCCATTGAGTATTTCATTATCAATATACAGGGTCATGGGCATGTGTCCCACAGACTCCAGAAGAATGTTAAATTACACACACTATGCACGTATATATTTTTATAATAATTAATAGGTAATAATAGGTTTTTCCCTTATTTTAGTAATTAAGTACACTAATGAAGACTTTTGCCTAATCTGTTCCATTTTACATAATTCGGTACGCAATTACACCGTTAGTTAGTAAATTTTATCGAATAGTATGGTAAGATTTTACCTATTTTTACTGTTGGCAGAAAAGATGTGCTCGGTCTATCAACGCCTACAAAACCGTGCGGCCCGCATAGTTTTCCACGTTCCACGGTACCATTCAACATCCCCTTTGGTTAACTCTTTTACAATGGTTACCCATTGACAACGTATTCAATTCAAAGTTCTTGTCTACATCTAACAAGGCACTGAATTGGGCTGTCACCGTGTCTAATCTTCGATTGTATTCCATTTATATTCCATCAAGGGAAGGCCTACGTATGCCAGTCCAAATAGAATGGAATGCTGCCTCAAATCACACTAATTGCAAACAGAATCATTCCAACAGGATGTATTGAGAATATACCTTTAAAAACAAACATATCAAAAGTCTAACTAAAACAAAGGAGTGGAACATTATATTTTTAAGGGGGTAAGGTTTTACAGGGGTCAAAATATGAAAGGATTTAAAACGAAAACGTGGTCGGAAGTATGCCCACGTGTTCGTTACATTTCAGGATTAAAAGGTCTAGTTTGCCATATCTGCAGGTTGTAGTTGGTTTCATAGTTTGAGTCAAATAGGTTCAGGGTCACAATGGGGGTAATTTTCAGATATATCCCGTTCGTTATAAAATGGTGTCCACATTGTTCGTCAATAGTACAAACGCCCAATATACTGGGTTTTGCACATCTATATAATTCGTTGCATATTGAACGCAAAATGTGACTGGGCGTTACAGTGTCTATGGGAGGTCCCATAGTCTAGCGTCTGTAATTCTTATAAGACAGTTCAAACAAAACTCATTTACATTCTTAGCTAGTGGGTTGGACACATTTAACAGGTTTACCAACCAGTCGGATCAAGAATTGGACCATTCTGTAATTGTTACCCCAGGATGACATTGAACTGTTATGATCCTATTGTACTAACACTATAAACGCGTAATAGTCAACTATCCTTTTTTTTAAACCTTATGAGTAGCCCAATAAAATGCAATCATTTAAACATCCGAACAATTCTAATTTTTTACCCCTGTACAAAACGTTGCCCCCTTATTTCTACATTTCCCAGGTTGATTTTGGTAGACTTTTAATATATATTATTTTTGGACTATTTCATATTATATTAACACCAAAATGTTTCTGTTTGCAATTTGGTTTGGGGTCAAATCATACCTTATGGCCAACGCTCAAGTAATGGAAATTTCTGTGCCTCGTTAATCCCACGTAGAAGGAAGGACGGGTGATGGATCTTTCAGTACAGTGTCTACGGCCCAACTCTCCGGAATCAATTATACCACTTATCTTAGGTCAGCCCCCACAGCTTCAGTCTTTCAAACAAGGTTTAAAACCTAAGACCTACCTGTACTTAAATTTGTTGTATTTCTGGTTTGTTTGTTTTCATTAATCTTGTCCTATTTATATTTTCTTTTGTGAAACGCAATGATCAACTCTTCCTGGAATTGCGCTATATAAGCAACGTTATTATTCTTATATTATATATCACTCTCACAAACAAATTTATTTTTTCAAACTGTATAATGAATAACTATTTCGCTATACTGTGATAATACCAAAAATAATTTTCTCAAAACTTGTTAGAATCCATTGCCACAATGCAACCAGACTACAACGTCCGTTAAAATTAAAATACTGCCTGCGCTATAGTTAAGAACATTAGATTTTTTTGAAATTAAATCCGCAAAGATACTTTTCAACTAATGGCAAGTAGACTTCGTCCGGCCTGAACCAAGGAGTGGACTCCTAGGGCTTTTCACGCAGTCTTCAACGTGCGAATTGCAGTAGGCCGCCAGCTGGTAATCGCGAGTCGTACAAAGTCGGCGTTCGCGATAGCATGCAAATAGCTGCGCGAAAGCATGACATCACTCCTTATTCAGGCCGGACTAAGTATAATAACCGCTAATATTTTGTGCCCTGTGTGTTTGTATTGTAACATTGTGTGGAGAATTTTGCCCGTAGTATTCTTAGCCGATGACGTTGAGTTAGTTCCAGATGCACAGGACTGGGGCACAAAGAACCTACAAATTTCTACTCCATATTTCCTCACACTGGCGATTACAGGTAACGAAAAAGATAACTGGACCTTGAAGAGGTTGAGGATAATGAAAAGGTACCACACAATCTCGTATGTCAGAAAGAATGATGAACCCAGATATCCACGTTAGACCAATGGAACAGGAAAGCTGTAGAAAAACAAAATTGTACTTATAAATTGCTCTTCATCATCACCATCATCACCATCATCGTCGTCGTCATCGTTATCGTCGTTCTCATAATTTAAATCCGTTTCAAAGTCAGTATTTTAAATAGTATTTTTTATTTGAAAATAAATGTTTATTTTAAAGATTTATTTTGAATTCAAAGGCATTGTTTTGTAAATCCCAAACAAGGTTTTGTCCCACTATATCAGTCCGCTTAGACTTAAAAACGAATCCAAGGATTTAGGAGAGCATATATCTGTGATGTTTCCGAGTTCTTCTATTTTACCTATTGCCTGTTTGACAGTTGACTTGACCAAGGTTCTATCCTTATAATATAGGGTTTTCCGTCTATTTTCAAATATTTTCAGTGAAATTTTCAATTAAGATAAATAAATTCGGCCCATGCATTTGTTAACAGCAGTTTCGACAATAAATATAATTCTTTAAATTGCGACATTCAGTACGGTATCATTATTTGATCTCAAATCCGATAAGGATCCCTTTCCACATGACATTCGGACGAGCACTTCAAAGCATTTAAAGAACTTTCGTGGAAGCGTCCTTTGCATTTGTAAAATTGTTTACTTACCCGAACATACAAATGAAGTTCGTTCTTGATGTGCTTTAGATTACAATCACCTTTACTGCTATTTTCTATCTCTGTCTTCAATATTTTGGTTGCCTTCAGTGTTGCTCGAATACCAACGACTGTTTGTGAGAAGAGGATAACGTTCAGTAACAGAAATATTGCTACAGGACCTCCGAATGCCACAAGAACTGAGTAACCCCTTCTGAGCCAACAAGAAGATGCTAGATCATACACATTTCCTGTTGCACCTTCTACAGCGACAAAGAAATGAACAATAGTAGATATACTGACTATAAGTACTGGACAACCACAAGCGTACACTAAAGATGGGTGAACCGTGAGCTTTCTCGGTAATTACTTCCCATTGTAGCCTTTTTTCCAAATGCAAAATTCAGATCAAAGGCCAAAACGTTTGCCCAAGAAAAAACAGACAACCAGAAGAAGTGCATCACAAGAGCGATGACCAAACATACTTCGTATATTCTCGTTTGACCTGCTGCAAATACGAGCAAAAACTGTCCAAGGAACAACGACAAAGAAAGGTTCATGACAGTCTTTCCAGGAATATTTCTTAGCTCAGGAAAGGACCAATAAGTGAGAATTACTAGTGATAGAAGTGTTACAGATACTGCACAGCCTATTGCCGTTGCAAGGGTTTGACCGCTGGAGTAAACATGCACAGGTGTGCTGTATGATTCCGAGGCGACATAACACACCTGCAAGCGACCGTCATGTCGCATTACAATCTCTTCAGGTGTACCCCATTCGTCATTTGTAGCCGCAGAGACGCCTTGCCATTTTCATCAAATCGCCATACGTATTCATCTTCAGTAAGTGTCACCAGTAGACACAAAGGTATATTCTCACAAAGATGCACCTTATCCATACGACTCCAGTTGGCGGAGTCAAAGCTTTGATAATAATCAATGAAGCTCGCTTCTTGTGGTACCTTACTAGAATTATATGAAATGGTTTCGTTATCGTCCAAAATAACCTCAATGTACTTGTAGAATTCGCCTCGTATCGCCGAAAATTGTCATAAGAAACCAGCTGAAATTCAGAGGAATTGCAAATATGCTCAAAGCTATGAAAATTGGCCGTCTTTACTCTGCTGAGAAACACATGCACGTTGCTATCTGTCAGGCCTGGATTGCAGCTTGGAATGTAATTTTAATATGTACTTTAAACCATCTAACCAATTTTCAAAGTAACCATCTTCGAATTCCTTGCCCTCAATAGTAATTGAGTAGCCAAAATATAGTTCTGGAAACAATTTTCCGCCGTGGTTTCTATTTCAATTTGCCTCTTCCATGATTTCTTATGTCGTATTACTACTCCAATATTCATGTCATTCTGTGTTCTGTCAAACTTTTTAATGTTGTAGGAGTAATCGCTGTCCATCAGCTGCAAAAATTGAGAAGTCAGTTTGAGGATCATATCATCTGTTAAATTGTTATCCTCAGCAGCCAATTCAACCACGAGCCTTCGATATCTTGGATCCAGATTGTTGACCGAGGACACGTTGACGTGGCTGGAATGTTCCTTTTGAAAGACCACTCTTCCCAATCTGTCAAGATAGCCCCAGGTGGGCATGACACAAGTTTACAAGCGCTAGAAGACACTTCATAAACGTTGTGGTGGACATGGTTTGCCACCATAGGGCCCTGATTGCTGTAATGCGTTCTTTGCCTCACTTGTTTGGAGAAAAATCGCAAAAGTACGTTAGGGGGGTTTTCGCCAAAGATTACTCTCATACTCTATCGTCCGTTCGAGGCCAAGGTGGTGTGTACAGAAAATTTCCGGAGCATCTGTTTGCTCGTGACTTTAGACACAGTGAATTTCGTGTAACTTCTAAGTGTTGCGCCAAGAAGTACCGTAAGTATTTCAGCATGTACGCTTTGCATGCTGATTGCAGCTCGTCGTCGTCTTAGAGCAGTTGTAAAACAACATATGGATTACACTTTCGCGGTAGGGGAGGAAGTCATCGCTAAAATTGCAACACCCAGCAACCGTTTCCTTCCACGTCAATCATCTAACCGGTTATTTTCAAAATTCTGGACTTGGATGGCACATCAAGTACAGGTTTATCCCCAGAATGGTTCGTCGATAACTACCCCAGACTCGTCCTCAACGGTCTGACATTCATTTTGCGCAGTAGACATTCTTATAATGATTTAGATCTGTGCCATACCACGGTAAGCTATGCAATAACGTCTTTGTCATGCTGGAACAGTGGTCTTTGAGCTCTTAGAAGTATCGTCCGGACATTTAGAAAACCCCAAAAAAATTTAGGTTTTTTACAAAAAAAAATATGTCGGAGGAAAGAAGTCGCATGCAGTCGTATCCTGTATCACAGTTCGATTCCTAAACGTTTGTTTGTTCAAATATGAGAACATCCAAAGTGTCAAACAGGCCCAAGGTATGTTTGTCCAAGAGATGTTATTTGTAAAGTTTTGTTAATTTGGGCCATAGAATCATTTGTTGGTTCTTCGCAGAAAAATCGTAGTCATAACAACAGTCTCCAAACGCTAAACATCCAGAATCACAGTTACATTGTATCTTCATGTTGACAGTTGTCTTCTCCACAGCCTATTTACACGAGTGATCGCCCCTGGGGCTACCGTCAATGCACAGTGTGAATTATAAGCTCCGCTGAAGTTATGCATAAACGGTCCTTCGATATTGGAAATCTTTAATGACAAAGAGTAAGAACGATTAAATTATTATAGTTCCAAGGATATTATCTTTCACATTTGCCAGGCTCAACTGATTGGCAGGCATTTGTGTGTGTGTGTGTGACTGTAGGTTTCAACTAAAATAGACCACAATTATATGGCAAATTATTCTGGAAAAGTAACCGTCGACGTACAGGTGCGCCTAGGTCTGACGTAAAATTTATTTACAGGAAGGAAAGGATTCAACGGAAATTTCAAAATCACTCTACATGTGGAGGTGAGTTAGAGCAACCTTGAAGAAGTGTTCATTGTGCTTATACTCGGTGATGCGCCCGAACAAATGATTTCGGCGCGCCACGTTGCTCCACTTAAGCTTAAACCCCTGCCATGCTATACTTGATGCATAAGTTACGCCAGGCACAAAACGTTATCTTATATTCTCTCTAGGGATAATTAGTCTCTTACCTGTAGAATGCAGAAAAACTGTTAAGTAAACTATACCTGCAAATACACGTTTTGCAGCCCCCCCATAATTTCATCGACTTACATTTAAATCGGGTTAATTAATGCAACAAATCACTGGTGTAGATAACTTCACAAACGCATAGATTATCGAAACGAAATACGCCTATTAAACCATGGATCACAAAAGGGCTTATCAAATCAATTACACCCACTAAAGATAAATTATATAGAAAACATCGTAAACATCCAACAGAAGATCATAGACGCTTATGTTAATATAGAAATCACCGTACCAATTGCCTTCGATCTCAAAAAAGTCAGACATCTATTCTGAAATTGAATCCCATAAACACAATATGAAAAAATGTGGGTACCCTCAACAACTTTTGAGAAGAAATTAAAAAGCACAACTCCATGGTTTTTTTCTCGATAAAGGTGGCAAGAAGGTAAACCGACTCTGCTGCTATTGCTTCCCACTCAGGATTCTTATCTGCATATTGGATCTTCTCTTGCTTGAAAGATACCCCCTCCGGATCCCAATTTTACACCTCCTCTCAAGTCATAAACATTACCAGTAGTATATTTCTCTCGCCAACTTTCATCAGATGAGATTGATAAACTTGTAATGAAAGTAAAAAACAAAGCTCAACCCGGCCACGATGGAATCGGTTCTAATATCATTAAAGCAGTCCTCCCTGAAATAAATTAAATTTCTTGTCCATATTTTCAACCGTTCTTTAGAAACTGGTGTTTTCCTTCAAACTCAAAATTGATAAGGTTATTCCCATTTTCAAGCTGGCGATCCAATTGTTTAACAAGTATAGGCCTACATTTCCTATAGTTACACTTCAAAGGTTTGGAAAGAGCATGTATAATAGAATCTTTGATTTTATTTCAAGCTTAATATATTCTTTGTCCTAATCAGTTTGGATTCCGCCAAAAATGACCACTGACATGGCCATTAATGATTTACACACCAAAGTTTGTGAGGATTTGGATAAAAAGCTTGACTCGTTGGGAATCTTTCTTGTTTAAGCAAGGCTTTCGACAAATGAGACGAATTACCATCCTTGTAAATAAGTTAAGCCATTATGGCATAAGGGGTCTTGCCAATCGATTGATTCATAACTACCTTCTGACAGAAAACAATATGTTACATAATGGTAAACCTCTCAGCCTCCAATAGTCCCTCTTGGGGTACCAGAAGGCTCCCTATGGGGTCCTCTTTCTTTACTTTACATCATGATCTCCTCTTGCCTCCAGCTTCCTCACTATATATCATTTGCGGATGACACTAATATTTTTCACACATGAAGACCCTGTGACACTCGAAACTCTGGTCAATTAATGAAGTACTTATCATACTACAACTGGTTCAAACTAAAAAAAACGTCCCTAAATATGCTTAAACCAAGTTTTACGATCTTCAAAAGAAACACAGTACAAGCCCAGATATAATCTAAAAATACAATTTACAATAATTATATCAGTGAAGTAAACACCACTAAATTTCTTGGTGTCTTCTTATTGACAACAACCTTTCTTGGCATTCTCACACAGCACACATCTCTAAAAATTGTTTCTAAATAATATTGGTATAATCCGCAAAGTCGCTGTCATATCTTCCCCTCACTTCGCCTTTGGCACTCATACACCACCTTTATTCTCCCTTATCTAAGTTACTGTGTGCCATTGTGGGCAGACAAAATAATCACATTCAACTCTCTCTCCGGTTACAAAAAAGAGAGCAATTCGCACCTGTACCAATTCATTATGGCTGACTGCACACAGACCCATTATTTCATTCCAATGAACATGCTAAACTTTCCGATATTTTCGAATTCGACAGACAAGAATGAAGTCCCAAGAAGACCTTTCTCATCATCAGATCAGTACTAACCCTGAGTGCTCTGGCGACAGAAGAATTGCATCAAGCACGCTCACTTGCATGATAAGGATATCGACACCGTTATGGCAGAGATCTGGGTCACGGGAGGGCCTGGATTTTTTTTTGGGGGGGGGGCAAAGTGAGATTTTGGAGGGGCAAACGTCCCATATTTGCGAGATTTTTTAACAATCTTGGCTTAAAAAAAAAAAAAAAGAAAAAAAAAAAAAAAAAAAAAAAAAATGCAAAATTGCTGATTTTGCCCAAAATTCTCATTTTTTCTTGCCATGGGAGCAAACTGGGGGGGGGGGGGAAGAAAAAAAATTTCCGCGCCGTATATTTCTGAAGCATCAAACAATGAATAGGCTACACGCTGCTCGTTTGAAGCACTAGATCTGCCCAGAATCCTTGAATGCTCTTTTGCCACACAACCAGTTTTTATTGATGACTGCATGAATCTCTTGGATTAGGCGATGTCAGGGCCGGCGTAGCCCTGATCGACCATTTATAGGATCAGTTATAGGTCGCGGTGCCCATAAAGAGCGACCAGTGCGAACGACTTGCACAGCTGTTGTCATAGCTGCGATAGAGGAATGGGACGCCATACCAGGACAGAGTGAGGGCACTTGTAAGCAGCCGGGATGAGAGATATCAGGCTGTAGTAGCCAGGGGGTGGGACCGTATTTCGATTTTAGTCACGGTCGGCTGAGACAAAACCGGGCAACACCAACAATCTATCTGAGCTTTTGCAGCATGAGTTGTCGAGCTCGTGGAACACAAGTCCTGGCCAGGCCCCGAGACGGTTTGATATAGTGCAGCCCCGGCCCGTGAGCATACAGTCCGTTGAATGCACAAAAATGGTTATTAAATTATCAATTAAAAAAGTTAAAACCACCAAATTACTGCCAAGTTCTACAAATAGGTCAGGGCCTAGTGGTGGCGCACGTATAGAAACATAATTACAAGCCGGAAGATGCTATTGACATGTCAGGCCGAATACAAACGTATTTGGCTAAGCAGGAGCTTGCAGGCAGACTTCACTTGTCACTGACTGGGGTCTTGTTGTACACATACACACACCCCGCCAGATGGACATTGCCACTCAAGACAATGATTGAGTATGTGCTGCGAAATGGAAATTCACAATGAGATTTTAAACACTTGAAATTCCATACTAATAAAATTACATTTGCCAGTGTTCTCCTACAAGCAAATAACATGGGATATCGTAGCCGGGATCGTATAGCGGATCAGGATGAGTGAGCAACCTCGGGCTAGCCTCTGTCAATGCTTCACCCACAACACACACACACACAATTCGCCGCGGCCAGCTAGTATTCCGGAAATATCGAGAATTCTTGCAAGTTTTTTTTTTTCTTGATCGTAGATTGAAACATGCTTTGGTAGCTTGGCCGGAAACGGGGAAACCTTTGAATCGAATTCTCTACATTCCCGGTGCCCACGTTCACGTGATTGCCGTATAACACCTCTTACTAGACACTCCATATTGGGTTTGTGGTCGTGTACTAGGTCAGCGCATTAATATAAAGCTATTACGGGGTCCACACGCGCATTTTAAAACTGCAATTTTACCACCTTGACTTAAAAATCAATAACTAAATGTCCCTGATTCGTATTTGTACCGATGGGCAGTTTTTATGTCATGTACTAAAACGAGGATGTTTGGCTTCAATAAACTGGCGCAATGAAGACAAATTTGAAGGAACTGAAGTATACTAAAATTGCTTTATTGGGGCAATCCAGCATCAAAACTTGTAGAAAACTGGTCATCAATATCTCATTATTGCTTATTTTTGTCCTAAGAATTATATATTCCGTGATAATAACACCCAGGAATCGGAAATACCAATAGGAATGTCGTTAATTGAAGTATTTAAAACTTTTTTTTTTTTTCCCCGAACAGGTTTTTTGCATTGGAAACCCCCCGCGATTTCCTATGTACAAAATCTCATAGCCCAGGCTTCGCTATAAACAACAGTGCATGAACTACTGAATACCAACACAAATTGTGCCGTGTCGTCAAATTGGGATTCCAGTCTCTGATCCAGCTGAAATAAACACGATCGTATTGCTCGTACTTTGGGTTTGAATTGTGCGATGTGTTGTAAACCTGTAGTAGAAGGAGAGTAGGCCACTGCGAAATTTTTTAAAATTAGCTTTGTCAGTTTGAGTGCTTTTTTGGAAAAGCTCGCGAAATTCAAAATCAGGGGTTTTTTACTAAAACTCTAGTGTGCTCCCTGGTTGAGCGCCAGATAATCCTCCTAAATTCTTCTTCTTTCTCTGTGGCCAATTTTCAGCACTGGCGATATCTGGTTTAAAAGAAAAATGTCACCCAAAAACCAAATTTAAGCGGAAAAAATCAATTCCATGTGTTTTCTCAGGCAAACCCAAATAAAACCCTTCCCCAACTTTAGTGCATTCCTTTGTTGTCCTGCCCCCGGTAGTAGCAGCATACAGAGGTTCAACTCGCTATTAAAGGTGCTGCCAAATTTTTCAGAGGTCCTCACGCGCGCGCCGTAATATTTGCATAAAAGGGCGGAGACTATGGATAGTCTCATGCACAATTAACCAATGAGGAGGCCAACTACTCAACAAGCCCAACCAGCATTCACTTCCCGTGTTTGACGCATGCGTCGCGCTCGGCGGACGGTAAATAACTCTGACATTTTAGGCCTAGAGTTTATGAGCGGTCATTATTTATGCCAGGGGAATGGAGGAATTTCAATCAATTTTTTTTCGGCAAAATTTTCGCTTTCCCCCCTCCTCCCCCCCTCGCTTCCGTTCAAAAATTTCAATTCACGTGCCCCCCTTGTCATGCTGATTTCCCCATTTAAAGTTCATGTCCCCCCTCTGCGTTGATGAAAATTTCTCACTTCCCCCCCTCTCTCTTACAAAAATTTTCGGTTCCCCCCCACCTCAAATCCTCCATTTCCTTTCCCCCTGCGTAAATAATGAACCCACTCTCTTAGGCCAGTTTAATTTCTATGCTTGTTATTTTTATTGCAAACTGTCTTTTCTATTCATTTCATAAGTCTACTGAAGCACCACAGTGAATTGGCTGTTGGGCCCATATCTAACAAATTTCCTTCCTGAACCCGCCACCTTCATCAACGTCAAACGCGTAACGCCAATGTGAAGCCTGTCTATTGAAATCTGGGCACGGAGATGTGATTTTGAATAGACATGATGTCATGTCGATGAGTTTTCTTTGCGGGCTTGTTTTTATAGAGGTCGTTATTGAGGATTAACTTGTTTAATTTGGCCAAGCTTAGAAGTGGGTTTTCTCTTTTGCAAATGCACGTTTCGGAAACACTCGAAATCATCTGATTTGTGCCTCCAAAATTAACACAAAACAATATAAATCAAAAACAAAACGGAGTAGAAGTAATAGTGATATAATCTGACAATAAACCTGTAAAATTTTCATTACCGACGTCAAATACACAAGATCGTCCCCCGGCAAAAGCAATACATCAAAACTCAAATGTCAACTAAATTTGAGTAAATAAGGTGACAATAAACTGTAAAATTTTCATTTATGCGAAAACATTTACACATGCTCATCCCCAAGGGCGATAATTTCACAATTAATTCTTTATATACTGCAATTATGTATTTGTTCACCTCCAGTTTTTAAAAACAGTTTCATAATTAAAATCGTATGTTTAATATCACATCTATTGGTCAGTGGACGTCGTCTGCCTGAAGCTTGCATAACTGCTGTACGTTTTACTTCAAGACTAATATATTTGTGAAATTTTCCTCGAAAGAAAACCATAGACATACCTCACAAACCATTGGAGCCGCTAGCGATTTCCTACAATTATGATCAACTGCAACATTAATCGTATCGATCGATGTATCCCATGGATATAAATTTGAGATGGAACTTCCGGACTTCCGTGCAAAAATTGCGCACAATTGTCCACAACGAAAACTGATCGTAATACAACGGAATCTTCCATAAATCTGCACATTAGCTGTGTACGGCTATGTCAAAATGGCCGCCCTTGTTTTATGAAAAACTGCCATATGTAATTTCATTATTTATAGATGATTTGACATTGTTATGTTTAGGGCGCCCCCTGTTGGTGTAAGAGAGAACCTGCAAAGGCAAAGCACCTATACTTTGCCTGTTGAAATTCTTTTTTTGCTGTATTTTGTTCGAATTTAAATAATACTAACTTTCTTATCAGCATAATAAGCGAATGCTAAATGCTAACCAGCTGATTTTGTGACCAATTTATATCAGGAAAGGTTCTGCAAGTACTTTATAACCAGATAATTTTATGTGTCGTCACAGAAACTACTGTAATATTTTTGCCTGCCAGAAAACAACCGAGGGCGTCCTGAATGTCAACAAGTGACGTCCTAGGTCACATCATCTATATTAAAATTGAAAAAAACAAAAAATTAAAAAACTGAAAAAAATAAAAATGTTTTGTTAAATTAACTTAATTGGCAAATGTGGATAACGAATGGATGTTTTTTGAGAGCACCAAAAAGCGAATTATGATCTGTTTTCTTTACACTCAAAATGGCGGCTCTTATGTCCCGCTCCAGGGACCTAAATCAAGAAAAAACACCACTGCCTCCTTATTGAAATTCTAAGACCCCCAGGAAAAAACTGTTGATAACATTTTCCCGCAATTTTCTCTGTATACGCTGGATAATTGCGACCACTCTCATGAATTGACACTGGAAGAAGATGCCTTCGGCAGTAGAAGGATAGAGGAACAAAGTCCGGACCAATGAGAGCACTTGATGTGCTCGAAAGAAGTGGTATCACCAGATTTAAAATTTTCCTTCACATTTTAAACAATCTTTCCACTTCTACAATGAATCATTTTTTTATTTTCACTGGGAACATCCGTGTACATCACTGAGCAATCCTTAAATACAGTCCACACCCATTTACCATTGTACAGGTTTTCTTCCTGTGAACTATTTAGAGTCATTGTAAAACCACGCTATTATCCAAGTAGTACACTTGTAACATACAGCGCTGGCATTGGACAACATACCGCATTTAATTTTTACAGCTTGAAATCTAAGCAGTGTTTTTATAACGTTGGAAAAGAGGGTAGGGCTGCTTTTATTCGCCATAGGAATGTATTACTGTCCATCATATCTTGATAAACGAGCATGTACGCAGAAGTGAATGCTATAAATTTGTAACCATAAATGCCGTGTGGCAGGATATGGTCATCGCGACTCATAGTCCCCCCCCCCCCCCCCCCCCCCCCCATAGAGCGCGTGTGGTCCAGTGGATCAGTTTGGCACGCTCCACGTATCAAATCATGGCCGATTTTTCATCCCGCGCAGTCAGTTTCACGCGCGGTGTATCGAGTTTTCCTCGCTTTATGTCGAGTGTGCAGCGCGTTATAGGTCGAGTTTAAGCGCTATATGTCCAGTTTTGCCCTCTATACATCGCGCTTTGCTCTCTATATGGGGAGTTTGAACCTAAATCATGTCCATTTTCAAAATCTCGACATGATTTTTTTCTGCAACATGAGGAAAACTCGACATTATTTTTTGGTTTATGTGGTAAAAAAAATCATGTCGAGTTTGCTCATCTTTTCAGCAAACACCAATTCATTCATAAAATAGATTAAATTCGAAAAAAAAATCATGTCCAGTTTGCAACATGTGAAAAAATCATGTCCAGTTTTTAAAAACTCGGTATTATTTATTCTGGACATGATTAATTCTGGACATGATTTATGAAGCTCGCACATAGAGTTCAGATTTCAAACTGGATAGGCAGCGCTGTAACTCGACATATAGCGGGGTAAACCGATATACAGCGCATAAACTCGCATGATATTGATACGTGGAGCGTGCCATAATAGAGCATTCGGGCTCGTGATCCTAAGTTCGTGGGCTCGCGTTTCGTCCTTGGGCAAGACATCGACACTTTATCTCGATTGCCTCTCTTCACCCATGGGAAATGAGGTGCTAGGATATTGTCATTGAGCGCCGCCCAAAGGTTTGAGTATGTCCTTTGGTGTGTATGCACTGACGTATTTCAAAGGAGTTCTATAATTGTAATGCGCTGATACACGTGAAAGGCGTTCATAACTGCTGCATTTATTATTTACAACGGTAGAGAATAGTACCACTCGATTTAATAATTGACTCTTCCACGCCCTTCACGCATATTAGGTTTCACGTTTTATTCCGTTGTGTCTATGGCGCCCGGACTTTGGTTTTCCAAACTGCACTAATCTCCTTTTACCGGTTTTTTAAAAGCTGAGCTATTGCCTTGAGAAGGGTGTGGGTCAGGAATGTGCCAAATCTGGGTTCAACAGCCACAATTCCTCTATGGGGGCTATTCAGTAGGACTTGAATTGACAGAAAGCAAAGACAGTTTGGCAATGAAGAAAGGAAAACAACCATGAGAAATTAACCCATAGCCGAGTTTGAACACAGTAGCTTGTCAGCATACAGCCTGACAGTCTTCCTCATGCTGCTTACAAATGTCTTCACTCTGTCTGGGGTATGTCGTCCACATTCCTACAGTTATTCTATTTGACGAGCCGGCGTTGTCACACTCTGGTACCCTTTTGCAGACCGCGCGACCTAATGATCCCATGAAATGTTCGATGTTTTGCTCTGATCCTAGTGACATAAATTCATGTCCATTTCAAAATCTCGACATGATTTTTTCTCAACATGAGGAAAACTCGACATGATTTTTTGGTGTAGGTGTAAAAAAAAAAATCATGTCGAGTTGGACTCATGTTGATGGAAAAAAATATGTCGAGTTTGCTCATGTTGAGAAAAAAAATCATGTCCAGTTTGCACATGTTGAAAAAAATCATGTCCAGTTTTTTAAAACTCGGCATGATTATTCTGGACATGATGTATTCTGGACATGATTTATGAAACTCGGCACATAGAGTTCAACTGGATAGGCAGCGCGGAAACTCGACATATAGCGGGGTAGAAACTCGTATTACAGGCATGAAAACTCGCCTGATTTGATACGTGGAGCGTGGCCATACTGAACATAACGTTCCAACCCACGTGTTCAAGTTCACACTGCGGTGATGTTACACCAGCGTATGCGGTATGCCGGGGGCATGTGAAGGTTTAGTCATGCAGGCTTCCAGACAGGTCTTCAGCCTATTCCTAATTGTTTGTTCAGAATGTCTCTGTCATAACGGTGTCGATATCTTCTCGGGAAATTGAGGTGCATGTAATTCTCCTGTTCCGCTGAGCACTCAGCGATTAAGTAACCCTGTCCTGTTGCGGAGAGTCTTCGTGGACGCTTAATTCTTTGATGTCTTGACATCACCTGTTGCAGCGAAAGTTCGAGTGCAATTTCGAAATCATCACTTTAGTAAAATCTTAACTAATAACAAAGGAAAACATTAAAAAACACAAGCCCAGATCTATGCTCCAGGAGATGGAGACAGCAAGGCAATACTTAAAAAAACAGACAGAAATCGTGTTTAAAAAAGAGAATATAACAATAAACATGTATAGGAACCAGCCACAGATGGGAAATTATGAACAAGATTTAATAGACAGCCCAAAGATTCAGTAGTTGTCCCATGTTACGTTGCATTTAGCATTGATATATAACAGATTGACAGATTTGGTAATTTACTAACGTTTTTGGAATTAGCCATCTTTGCGCTCGATATCAGAAAAAAGTCCAGCATATTTGTCTATTTTTGGTGAACTTATTGAGGTGTAGTTCAAACTGGACAGTCAAATCAAAATGCCAAACTTTTTTTCAAACTTTCCCAAACAGACCTTTGCGGGGATAAGTCGGGGACAGTACAAGTGATATTTTCCTGACTAAAATGGGCAGATGTACAGGTAATTAATAATAATTTGGGGGAAAATCGGGGTCTGGATTATTCTAAAATGTAGCGGTAGGTGTTATATGCCGCCAGGTTAATTGCCTGCTCCAAAGGAAATTTTGTTTTTTTTTTTTATGCAGTGATTTCAGATATGGTGGCGGGTGGAGCACCAAATGGCACTTTCATTCAAAGTTGTCCACATCTCTTTAAAATTACCTTAGTATTGAAGTGTCAGTCAAGAGTTGATAAAAAAAGACCCTGTAGGGAGGTTAAAAACAAGCTTCAAGTTGTGCAATTGTTCTTTCACCCTTATCCATATTGGATAAGCTCTAACATGCTGATACTCAGGTAGATACCAATTATCAAATGACCCACTTTGAAAGAAAAGTCAAGGAACCAAGGAATCATTGAAATTCATAACTGATCAATCATTCTGTTCAAATGTTATATTATTCATTAAAATAAAAAGGTCCACAGTGGTGGACAGGTTCACAATGTGAGGTGTCGTCTGTTGCTTTTATTCTTCCACACATTCCAAGCTCTTGTGATAACTCACAAAATACATATAATTTTAAGTGTTTTCAATTAAATTCTTATTTAAGTACCGTAAGTTGTTGGATAGTATAGATGTAAGTATATTTGTTTACAAATATTTTAGTGTGATCACGTATGTTAACGTTATCGAGTACAATCTTTTAGGGTTGATTCCACTCTTTCCTAGTGCAGATTTACGAATTCTTACTTTCTCCGAAGGACTGGGGTTCCACTCTCACACGCTAGTCTTTCGAACATTCTTTGAAAACGCCGCATGCAAGAACATTCGTATTGCTAAAAAACATGCGGGACAGCCTAGAGTCGACCAGCATCTGTGAAGTTATATATGAACCCCCTTTAGGAGGTTAATGCCTCCGTCACGAGGTGCAGTTATGTTTGAAATCAGCTATGCAACTTTTGCGTAACGTGTGAATGGAGAGGGATTTCTTGTGGCACAAAACGCACCAGTTTGGATTAAAACAATAAATACCCTTCCAATTTTTCAAGCACAAAAATTATTGTTTACAAAAAGCATTAGCATCATTTCTACCGCCATGTATACGTGAATCCGTATGTCATCGCAAGATAAAAGATCTCTAAAACTTTTCAAAAGGTCATTCTCTTAATACAATTGAACCATTTATGGTATTAAAGAGAGAGGAAAATACGATGTGCTCTTCCTACCATTCTTGCAAGTAGCTCAAAGTGACGTTGGGCGAATCATGACTATGGTCAGGACATTGTCAGCTCTCGCCGCGCAAATTAGGCAATATCTCGGGATTACATTGAATATAGTGGATGTGCAAGGATAGAATTCTATTATAAACAAATAAAAAAATGGAGGATTTTTTTAAAGACACTATCAGTGATTTGAAAAAATATTTGAAATGTGCAGGAATAGCTTCAAAGTGACGGATAGGTCTGTAGAATAGAATTCTCATAAGTACCTTTCTAGCTGTAGAGTTGACAGGAAAGGAAGAAGAAAGAGAAAACGGCAAGTGTTCCAGATACGATTCTCATTCAATACGGGTTGTAGTAAGTTCCGACGGACAGTTAATGCTACAATCTCCGCGATTCTGCTTATTAGGTTGCTTCTGGTCTTATCTATTTGCAGGGTATGTTTAGGATACTTGTATTTTTACACTAAATGTAAAAAATCTGATTTTTGATGATTTTTCGATTGCTGATTTAGCAAATCACTGGATAGGGTCTTAAGTGCCAGATGTGGCGCTGCCTAACGAAACAAGATCAAGAAGGATGTCACGTTGAATTCCCGTGGAGTGGTTTTGGCTCACCAAGAGGTCGCTGCGGCTCTGCTTTATAACTCATTACCTCCAGCAGGTCATACTGTTGCGCTACATGAACAATCATTGTAACATCATCATCAATACATATCAATATACCTTGAAAAATAAACACCTTGTCCGTGGTGATAGGAGGTCTCGAGTTGCCCGTAGGAAAATCTTAAGGAGTAGGAGAAACGGATTGAAACCACCGCGTTTCCCGTAAGACAGACTGTTGTCAATATGCGAAATAGGAGCCGCAGTTCTCTGGTAACTCTACAGTTGCTTGGGATGAGGAGTTGTTTTATAACCTCGTCATGAATACGGAGAGGGGCTCTTCTACGAATCGGTCATTGCTAACTGGGTTAACGGGTCTTATAATGGCTTAATTTATGTCATTCCTGATATAGAAACGCCTTTTACATTAAACGAGCATTTCTGAAAACATTGGAAATGTCACCATTCTTATGATCCCAAAAAAGTAATATTAATATACAAATCATTCCACCAATTCATTACAATGTCAGTTTCTTCTATATTTGTCTCTCTTCTAAAAAAACTTAATTATAACTTATGTATATGAAAATGTACGTACGACGAATGCTTAGTTAGATATTGACCGTTCTTTATTTAATTTGACGATTATTATGCAATCACGTGTTTAATATATTTGACATTTATAAGCCACTTTTAATTTGAAAATTCTCTTGTGAATCGAGAATATGAGGACTCAATGATTTAAAAGTAATAGAAAGGGCCATGAAATGGTGAACATTATCAAGAAATTTAACAAAATATTTTATTATTATCGGTATTCTGTAAAAATTTTAAAACCTATGAATTTTTGTTAGAATTTCAGTTGAAATACCAAAGCGGGTATTTTATTTTGCTTGATGGTTTGTGAGACTTTGGAACATTGTGTTATGTATTTTTTTATTTGCAAGTTTTAGCTAGCCTAGATCCCATTCTGATCGTTAAGGCGGCCCTCACTTTGAAAAAATAAAAATTTACTTTCTCAAGCTGCATGGGTGGAAGACTTTATTAAGACCTACGGGATTGTATTAAACAATTCAGACAATTTTTCTTACTGAGAAAGGTCAAAAAAAAGTTGTGTTGTACATTTTTTATAGTGTTCAGTATGTGTAACTTGATTTTGCTGTTAACTTGGTAAGCACACACTTTTGCCCAACAAGGAGAATTATGGTCCCACTCAAACAATAGGGAGCTTTCGATTTGGACGAATGGGTGGTTCTGCGAGTGATTGACGCGTGTTATTCTGCGCATGCGCCAGGGTCATCTGAGCAAGCGCAGATTACTGGGCGCAAGTGAATGTCGCAAACTCAAAAAACTCGTTAAGAAGAGTAGGGAGAACGAACACGAATGGACCGCGGAGCCATAGTCCGGGCGCCATAGACAAAAAACAACGAAATAAAGCGTGAAAACTATGTTGCTTGAAAAGTCAACTGAATCGAGTAGTACCCTATTCTTTACCGTTGTCGGTGGACTATGAGTCCGGCGGACAATATGTCTGCCACACCAGCATACACTACGTACACTCTACATGTGCATTGCATCTTTTCGTATTACAAACCATGATATCAATACGTTCGGTTTTCCTCGTCTCCTGGTTATTCGTCCGTTTATATTGCATAGAACTAGTCTAGTGTCACGACTTCATCAGGCATCTAATCCCTCTAATTCTTGACACCTAACTAGGTCAGTTTTACTAGTATTACACGGAGAAGCACTAACATCTACACTGGCTAGGGGTCTGATCGCTGATTGAAACAACAGGAAGTTGCTTTTCGACTGATCAATATGGCCGGAAAAATGCATACACCTTCTGGTGCACATATTCCACACAGAGTTGTGCTATATTATACAAAATTCCTTTAACTTTAAAAGAAGTGAAAGCCCACATTGTGGCAGGTCAATGCAGAAAGACAGCAACAATTCCGTTGTTCAACTCGGCGACCATTCAACGTGCGGTCAGTTATATAGGGGGTGATTATGTGGTAGTTTTTTTTCCAATCAACCCCCAATTTTCTGGGTGATTGACTCATGGCGAAACTTTACTAACACAAAACACACCACATGCACCAACGGAGGTCTGATTGATTTTTGTTTTCAGCTTCCATAGCCGAGACCATCCCGGTTTTTTCCATTATCATTGCACAGATAAGTTGAGACCACCGAGGTCTAAGAAGTCTCTCGAAACGCCATGAACACATTGCAGAAATTTCCGAAATCTCCCCATGCTGTATCCCAAATATGACGTCAACATTCAGTAATGAGAGTAATAAGCGCGCTCTTTGTCCTTTGTAATTGTTACGAAAGAGAAATAGATTGCTATTGTAATTTTTCAGAAGGATAAATTATATAATATTGGATGGCCTGAGGTTTGATAACAGAAAATACTCCGGAGCAATAGGATCAAATATTTGACACTTTCTGCGATGGCGATATTTTCTGTTATCACAACCAAAAGATCCCCTCCAATATTCTTACTTATGTCTGCAAAAGAACTGAACTCACAAGTTTAAAAAAATGGTTTCAAACCTAATAAAAAAAAGTATTTGTTCTTGAGGGTTGCCCATATGTTTACGTATTGTGCAGTACTACTCCTACCGCACTGCGGTATTGCACCACACACGGAAGCTTCAGAGACAAATAAACGAGGGTAGATACCGGTTAAAGATGAAAAACATACCACTGATACTACTAGTAGGCCATATGACCTTGCAAAAGAGTCTGCATAAAAATGTTTCGATGGTTTCTATGGCAACTTTGACATACTGATTCGCACATTCGATGATGGCAATGTTGGCATTCTTGAGCATTTTTGAGATGGGCAAGGGGTAATTAACAGGGTTAAATTTCGTAAATATTTTAACGGTTGCAAAGATGTGTGACTCCCAGGTGACTCAAAAGATGAGGTGAACTCCCAGAAAAATGCTCACTCTTGTTGAAAAGAAACCGTAACATCGCGTATAATAGAGAGTCTCTTTTAATTTTATTGCATTTTGTGATACAATTCTGGTCAAAATGTCACCCGAAATATTTTTTATTTGTTACAATCTTACAATTTTTCATTAGTCAATTTGGCAAGGCAAAA
>JAMKCH010007387.1:0-31741 GCA_023653785.1 Ophioderma brevispina | reverse complement strand
CCACATCAAAGCCAGGTGTTTACCATGTGCCTAGTGTTACCAATAAAAAATGCAGGTTTTTATTTTAAAACGGCAAAAAAAATTCTAAAAAACGGCAAAAAAAAAAAAACGTTACTAACAATTAATGCAATAATATAAAATCTTAAGTTAGAAAATAACCTTTTTACATTTTCATTAGTTGTACACAAAATAAAACAAATTTGTATCAAAAATCCAAAGTAATATATCTAGGTTTGTGGTAAATGCTTTGCCTCAGTGTTTACCTTTTCAATGTTCAAATGTAAACAGTGATGCAGAAAGTAGACAAGTCCGACGGTTCTGTAGCGCTAGGGAAATTCGCGAGGAAATGCTAAATTTTAGCAGTGAGACTGTTCAAACTGATGGGGAATGTTGGAACGGTGCCTTCAACATGTAATTTTTGTGTTTTTGACAGCAAATTGAAGGATTTTCGCACAACCTGTTGCGAATTGAAGGCTTGCAAGGCTGCAGAATCGGAAATTTTTCATTTTTATGCAATTAAATGCATCGATTCTTGATTTTTTGTTTCAACCGATGGCCCATTCCTAATTAAGTACAAAAATAATAAGAAAATTTATTTATTTAATTTGTTGAAGACTTCATAATTTGATTTTTGTCTTCCAAAGTCGCTTCTGCAGTCTGCTTTTAGAAGTCTATGCTGGATGCATATATGAGAACCGAGTACTCTAGATCTGAAGAGATGACATTTGGGTAATTTATCATAATTTATGTGAGTATAAGAACTCAACGTGGACTCTATTGTATGTTGAAATTTAAAGGGTTCTTCGGCAAGTTGTTAACTTGTAGTGGTCGTTGATGCCTCAGTAGTGTCACAATTCGAAGCACAGTTTAGGCCTATTCCAAGCTCCAAATTTAGTTTTTAAAACAATATGTTAAGAATTTATTCTGCCTTCTGTACAGGGGCATTTAGAAAATAAAATTTACTGCACAACCCTTGTGTTTTCTCTGAAATGGCTGAAAAATAACAAAATTTACATGCACAGGGCAATTCTGCATGCACAGAGCCAAAGTGACATGCATTTGTGCCATGTAAAACCCCTCTTAATCGAGCCCTGCTTCTGTGATTTAGATTTCTAACAGATAAAATACATGGTAATAACTGATAAGTTTGCCAAACAGATAATTTAAGCATGGGAATAAATTATCCTTATAAATTATATTCATAATCTTTACCGAAGTAGGCTGAATCAATTGATTCTCGCAAAAAAATTAACTGGCGAGAATCAAAACCTGATTCCCGCAAGTTACAAACAAATTGCACCCCTGGTTAGAAAGGTCACATGTGTTTAAGCAACTACCTACAAAGCGAGTCCCCACGTGGCAACGCTATCGTGACGACATTTTGGGAAAGGAAAATATTTTATTATGATCTTCATTGCTAAACTATCTCAACAAACTAAATGCCGACGATGTATGGATGTCTAGGACATTTTATATTCGATTGATATTCAAACGGGAACAGAGTGTAATTTTGGGGTAAAATTTCCATACGGCGTCATGGGCTTGGCGGTAACTAATACCAACAATATGCTGTAAATTACGCTGGTGCCCTGTTCCTTGGGTTTGGCTTATGGCTCAGTGGTGAGGACACCATGTCGCAAGGGAGCCAGCGTAGCTGTAAATGCAAATGTGATCAATTGCGCAAGCAAGTGAATACTGGTCCACGAATAAGATAATCTGATCACTCCCCTCGGGCCCCCAAATGATTCCCGCTGCACAATTTATGCGAGGGGGGCCCGAGGGTAAGTAATATCTCACGGTCGCAGTCAGTCACTTAAACTGGCTATTCCTACCCTCCCTCTGATACTGGAGTGAAGATTACTAATGTGTTGGAAAGGACGTTCAATATATAGAACAGCGCCTAATGTTTTACAAAGAAGGGATGTACATTTATGCGTCGGGACACCCCCGGCCTTTGTCCCCCTTAAGAGCACGAATCCCCGGGTAGCCGGGCTTAAATTGTTTGTACATCCCCCGTATGTCCCGCCCCTGCTAGCCGGGCTTCGGTGTGGACAATCCCCGTATATTCTCGGCCAATGGGGGCGGGGATTGCTTTAAAACTCTGTACAGTCCCGGCTCGGTCCCGGCAATCGACAACGGTCTAGCTAAGAAAATTCATACTTTTGGATCGCCGGGGGTCAGAACCAAACCGAAATTTCAACACAACAACGGAAGTTATGTTTGAGAAACAAACCTCGTTTGTTGGTTTGTTAAAAAGAAACCACATTATCACGGCGATATTCGACCACTAAAACATAGCCGAGAGTAATAGCTAAAAACCCTGTAGCATATCTGCCAACGGAAACTTCAGACAAACAAAAGTAATCGTGGTGATTGTCGTTTTGTGGCCTACTCTGTGATAGTGACTTGTAAACTAAACTTGAATATATGACAATGCCGTATCTTGTCAGTCGGTATCAATATATTGCGACCCTGACAATCAGGGGGAGGCACTTCAAGCTCTTTGTGGCATGCATGTGGATTGCATATATGCCGCAGATAACAAAGCATTTTTGATTTATATCGGAACATGCGTCAGTTCGAGAAGTATTTTTAGTAACAATGTTTCATGAGCATTATTTTTTCCATATAGCGACTCATATTTTCATATTAAAATTGCACACGTTTTATTGCATAAATGACAACATATTCCCTGGCATTTAGCAAGAATATCAAATACTTTCACTACCACGGTGATTTATGAAATTAAATGAAATCAAAAAACTCTAGTATTTCTTGTGATTCAGGTTATAGTTAATTTTTAAACATTTTCCTGTTGATTTTTATGTTTTTCGGTGATTGTACGTTGAAAATATCGATCCTAGGATTAGTTGATATCTCAACCGTGCAACGACGTGCGTGTGTGCTACTGTATAGCTTGCCTTGCAAGACATGGAAAGATCGGATGCAATGGTAAGCTATAATAAATGGTATAATACAGGTTTGACGGGCGATACTGCTCACTGATAGCCTGGTTGTATATGGTGTGACACATGCGTTAAAGTCCCGTTTATTGTCGGTCCCCTCCTTTCCCTGCAGAGCGGGAAAATTTTGTGACCTCCGGCTAAGTCCCGGCTATCATTCATGATTCTCCCGGCAGGGCGGGGACAAGCTAACTTACATTCCCGGCCAAGTCTCGGCTAACATCCCGGCTTGCGGAGCAGACTTTTTTGTACATGCCCGGCTATGTCCCGGCATGTTACCCCGCTAGTACCGGGACCCCCAGGGCTGGGATTGAAATTGACAAGTGCATTATCAGGGTTATTTCACTGAACCCATCAAATCAGTACTAGTGTAGAACCGATCCAACTGATTCTGTATTTAATATTATATCTTTGGACGATCTCCGATCATGTTTAGGTTTGATCGGCCGAATCCGATTAAGATACCGAATCTTGGCGATGTCTGTAACCACGACATTTGCACAGTGGGATTCTGTACACTGTAAAATTTGCCTCTTCTGAAAATGTGATGGTTTCTTTATTACTTAGGCTATAATGATCAAATTACAATCTACTTGAAATGCGACTAGTTTTACACAGAAAAGTGGAAAAAACTATATTTTCCAGATTTTATGAGATCATGATACACCCTCCATCGCATCACCTCTGCCGTGGCCGCGACAGCGGATTAGCCCAGACGGCGCAGCCATAGTGATTAGGTGATTTCCGCAGGTTCGCACAATGTATGATGGGTTGGAAAGTTCGTGAATTTCTAGAAATATTCTAGAATATTTCACCAAATTGAATAAAAGTAACAATGAACTGAAACATCACATACCTCTTTATATTACGATTAAAAACTATTGATATGTTGTTATGGACTTGGGTGAAAAAGGTTTGTCTCAAAAATATTCACACCAACTTGCATGTAAATTTTTAATCTCCTCAAGAATTTACGGGAAAGTCCCTGGAATTGTTGACATGTGAATTCATGTCAACTTAAACATTGCGAATACGAAACACACAAGGACGCTTTATATTTGTAGTTACCATATTATGATGTTGCTGAGACTTTGGTTGGTTTCTAATGTAGATTGAGAAAATTCAAAGTGGAAAAAAGTATAGGCCTCAAGGTCCTTATTTGGCAGATAAGGTGAGTTTGAAAATAAAGTTTTGCCATTTTTTCTAGGCTTTGTAGTAATTGTTTGGGATCGTTTCATGAGATCGGTAGGGAAGGAAATTTTTGCCGATTCGGATCCAGATCCGATAAGCTTTAAATCGGCCCGGTTCAGAACCTTGTGATGTGATCGGCTACAATAATCAGTACAGGTCATTTCATTAGGTAGTTGACTATACCCACAAAACAGAACAGCTGCGATACACTGTGTTCACAGGCAAAACAAATATGACAGGTGTAGAGCAATGGCTGTCCCCTACAACCAAGAGGAAAAACCAAAAGGGACCTGGCCGGTAATGCTCTAACCTTCTAAACCCAACAAAACTGTACAATGTTACTTTGACCATTAACTTTTAATCTGTTCAAAACACAACAAACCACTCTGCGTGACAGTTGCCGATCCCCGCTGGTAATTTTCACATTAGTTCAATCCGCTATTGTTGCGCTTACATGTTGCGAATATTGCAGAGCTGCAAGCAGGGACAGCATGAACCGGTCACCCAGCAACCTCACTGTGCTAAGACCAATTGACATCACAGGTTTAGCATTGCAGATTCTCTAGGCTCAGAAGTGTAAATTATTGTGTACACAAGAGCAGTGAATTTGATACAGTAACTGATTTTTAGTACTTGAGTGGGCGTTATAGACTTCAAAGAATTAGAAAGATGTGTACTCTAATTGTTCAAATTCTGTTTTGAAAAAAATGCATTTCCAATGGCGGCGCCTAGGGTATCACCCACTTTGCTGTGCCAACATGCCTCTATGCTAATTGTTACTCTGCGCAGCAACACAAATTACGATTCGCACTATGCGAACATTCAAATGCAAAGTGACACTGTAATCCTGGATAGTAAACAAAAGCGTTAGGGACCATTGATCAACGTGAGTCTGAAGCAGGTGTTACGAAATATTTTCTTACATTTTCGGCATGTTACACCAACAATCCGACATAGCTACTATTCATAGAATTGCTATTCTGGCAATGAGTATTACTGCCGCTCTGCCTCTAGAACGTTTACGAATAAGTATTTTCTAAAAGAGAATTTTGAAGAGCACATAAGTTGATCGGCCACTAGCTGTTTGGAGGGTTTGTAAGCAAGTTACAGGCAAGGAAACTGTCTTGTAGCAGTTTTGTCTAGGTCATACTGTAGATTGATATGACCTATGAGGAGTTTTTTTTAATTCTTATTCTACCCACAACAACAACCTTGCTTTGAACCAACACAATTAAATGAAGTTAAAAAATCAATGTAATTGGTTTTTCATTATTTTATGAACACTCAAGAGGACATCTCATTCTGGGCACCCCAAAATTGACCAATTTTTCAAACAAAAATGATTACATGCAAGTTCAAGACAACTTTGAAGCACCATAACTCTGCAACGCATTTGAATTAGAAATTTTGTTCCTTTTTACCTCTTCGTTATTGCCAAAAGGGAAACCAAATTTACAACAACAAACCAAAATCTACGTTTTATGGCACATGACCTTGTGAATTGGTATGAAATGACCCATGAAGTTGGATAAGAAGTTTTGAGTTATGGTAAAAATGAGCTCCCTACCCCTCGGCCAGATGATAGAAAATGGCTATCAGACACGCGACATTCTAAACTCATAACTCATATTGCATTTTTCTCCTTCTCTTTTTCATCTTTCTTTTACTTCTTTTCAGAATGCCGATATGCAACAACATATATCCGAGAGACATCCATTTGGTTTCGCAAAGAGATGAACATGTGTGCAATTCTTAGAAGGAGGAAGGTCTTACAAAGTGCACTGTTTCTTTCTCTTCACACTAGGTCGCAGAGGTTGGACTTAAAAGCAGTTTTTTCAATCTTTTTGCCCGAGACCCGTTTTAAATGATAAGCATGGGTTACTCAAATAGATAGAATTTTTGTTTTTCCTTTCCACCAACACCCACACTAAAAACTTTCTTAATTATTTTAGGTTTAAGTTTTGAGTATGTTACACCCAAAACTTATTTTTTTTAAAATAACATTAATCAGGAGGCCAAAAAAAAATTGTTTGCTGTCCACTCCGACCGACCGTCATTTCTTTGCGACTGTAAAACTTTTTTTTTTTTTCCAAAAAAGTTATTTTTTTTTTTTCAATTTTACCCCGAAATTTTACAAACTACCCGTCGAAAAAATGTCAACATGAGAGAAAAGCTTCCCAATATCCTTTTCCGATGCCCTCAAACTTAGAATGTTCCACCTCCCAGCGCAACATTTCTCAGACTTCGAATGCCGTTGGGAACACAACACAACCGCGCATTCTAAGGCAATGAGCTTTTTAAACTTGTAATTTTAACGTTTATCACATGTACGAAAATACACAATATCGCGTGGTAAATTGCCGTGTAAAATAAAAGTAAAACCGATAAACCAGTAGTGAATGACTTTTCATTCTTTAATATCATTTTACAAATGCTATTGTGTATATTTGTGAAAAACAGCCACAAATTATTTTCCTTGATACATGTTTTGACGGGGCACAATATATTCTGCGCAAATCACCAGGTGTTTTAGTTGACTTCCAATATGGCGACGTCCACAGGACATGATTCCGTTGGCGATTCCAAAAGGGAAAAAAAAAAAACTTCCTTCCACGAACGACCGACCGACCCATTTTTAAAATCAGTTGTGAACAAGCAAACAATTTTTTTTTGTTTGCCTCCACCGAAATGCCATCCCCGTTTGTTTACCTAAAACTCCAGAGGGTGGGCTTATACATTGAGGCACTCATGGAAGGACTTGTGTTTCTCTCTGTTCTCACGATGCTTTTTCCTGATTTATTCACACCCTTTTTACTTTGTTTTGTACTTTAGATTATATTTTTTTTCTTTTTTTTAACATATACATTATGTTTCCACAGTATGTTACACATTATGTTAGGCTGTAGTACACATATTCATTACAACCTGCAGGGGTGTATATTCCTTCTGTTGTTTGTCCCTGAGGTGGGGGAAATAAGTTTTGTCTATTATGGTCATTGTGTTTGGGTGGGAAAGAATTTGCTGCTTAGTGATTTGGAACCAGTTAATTTTGAGGAAGAATTGGGATAAATGGGGCAAGGAGGGAACAATCTGATTTTCTGGAAAATCAGATTTTATTACATGTTTATATTAAGTTATACTATACTAACATATACTGTACAAAAGAGATAAAGCTGAAGGCAACCTAATAACGACAAAATTTTGATATTTAACCCTAACATGTCACAGGGGCTGTCCCCCTAAAAATGTCAAGAGAATCAACATAAGGATCCTGATGTACGAGAGTCAATTAAAGTCATTTGTTGATTTTCAATGACTGTCGGACGTTTTCCCCGCAGTGGAATAACTTGTGGGAAATGGCTGAAAAGTAAGAAATCATGGGTGTTCTGCTGGCCAAGCGGCCGAAAGTCAACCAGATCAATTGGTTTTTAATGTTGCTGCAAGGAAAGCGTCCGAAGGTCAATCAAAAGCAATGAACGGAATGTACACTCTATTCTGGGTGTGCCAAATTTGACCTTGATATATTGCTAAATTTGGAAGGCCCAATGAAATCCACAGCGGGGGAACTACCCGTGGACTTACGGTAGGCGGCCCTGGTGGATACAAGATGCGACGGTAATTTGTGTTTCGTGCGTTGACGTCTCAAAGTCAATCAGAAGTAATTGGTTCAAAGTAGGTTTCTGCAGGGAAGACGGCCCGAAAGTCAATCAGATCAATGGGTGTTTTAATGGGAGACAGCGCGAGTCAATCAGAATATTCAGTGCAGGTAAAATAAATAGGTCTTGACGTCCGAGAATCAATTAGAAAACCATGGAGCACTGATTGCTTTTCAATTACTCTCGGCACGGGTTAGGGTTAAGTCCATAAATGTCCTACGGACACTGTTTACAACACGTAATTGAATGGATGATCATATCTTGAAAACTGATGTTTTCTTCCTTTTCTGCTCATTTTTTCATATGAAAAAAATACCTTAAATGCACATTTAGAGGACTTATTTTACACTTTATGAGATACTCCGGCAAATTTCAAATATTTCGACTCCCTTGGTGGATCACTGAAGTGCTTCAAAAATGTCCGTAGATTGGACCTTGATTAATTGTTTCTCCCTTTAATTTCATTTCAGCATGATTGTGGTTCAGATTTCAAAGCTAGTGTACAGACACTATGCCACCCTGTACTTTGTCTTCTGTGGTGATTCATCAGAAAGTGAATTACGGCATTATGGATTTCAATACAGGTAAGTGTTAGGGTCTATTCTACTCTCTCAAATATCATGACACAAAAACAGCTTGATAAAACTTATTTCTAAAAGCTTGAAAATGGAAACAATTTATGGCTGATTGGCCCGGGTTCAAATCGATAATTGAACCAGGTAGTCGCACTGGTATTGACGTATTTGGAGTTGATGCACTCGGTATACCGCGTTTTGCTACATTCACACGTGCTTACCAGGTTGCGTCGATGCGTATGTCTTTGTGTTCAATGGGTTGTTAATTTTCTCATTGGGTAATGGCAGTTCTTCGTTGTATTTAAGACATAAGGATCCAAAATGTAGGTGAAAGATTACTTGGGAATTATAAAATATGTAAGAAATGGATGATTTGGGGAACCGGTACTCTCTTTCGTGCAAATTGAAAACGGCAATGCCATTTTAACAAGGTGGCGTCTTATTGCGGATGTTTTTGGAGTTCAATGGGTGGTATGATTTTCTCACTGGGTTAATGGGCAGTTGTTCTTGTTGTCATTTAAGAAGAAGGATCACAAAATATAGGTTAAAGATTACTTGAATTATAAAAACTATTAAGAATGTATGATTTGGGGAAACGGTAGTCTCTTTATGACGAATTGAAAACGGCGACACAATAATTTTTGAGTGGAAGAAATCGGCCTCCGGCCTCGTTCTTCCACTTAGAGGTGCATGTTTCGGTCGTCTTTGGGACCCCATAATTTACTGGAAGTAGTGGCGATTTTGATATTCAGATGAAAGGCCTATTTTCCATTGTCATCTGAAATTTGAGCCTCCAAATTCCATCATTCCCAAGATATTAACAAAAAAGCAGTTTATGGTTAACCATCAATATTAGCACAGTCTTGTATAGGGCTTTGGCAATATGGATTATTTCTTCTACCATCAAAAACCGCAAGTTTGTTTCAAACGGTGACTTGATGGGCACGTTGCCAGGCTTATATCAAGTAGAGGACACTATAGACATAATCAGAACAAGCACCTTTAAAATACTGGAATCGCCTTGGTTTCAATTCGTCGTTAAGAGAATACCGGTTCCCAGAATTATACATTTATTCTGAGAATGCAAGACACGGTTGGTCCTATAGACGTATTCAATAGCAGCCATGTTGGTGGACCAAAGATAGGACGCTTCCAGTACATACAATACAGTCACCTGTCAATGATCCTGTTGCATATTCGTAAACATGGATAAATTGACCAGGTTAATGTATTGTAGTCCTGGAATGTATGCCTCTTGTCCACCAACTGGCTGGTGGCTGACATATATTCGAATATGGTCTCTAATGTGTCAACCCCAGGGACTTCAACAATGATGTTCACTTATTTCTTGATTTCCGTCTTACGGTGTTTGTTGAAACATTAGACAAGTGCTTTGAAAACTGCATTTTCAACCTCTAATGTTGTGTCAGACAAGTTAGCACTCTGTTCAGCTTCCGGAAATGGTGACTTCTCCGACTAGAGGAGCCCCTTCTGGACGTTTGCCTACTGTATGTTTCATGCCATTATTCAGTCACACTCTTTGCCCAATACATTTTGGTACCACTGCCTGGATTGTTGAATAGCGTAACCCTGCACATGTAGAATTTTACGGCACACCTTACAGTTAAAGTTGTCTGTTTAAACTCCGACAAGCCACCGAATGGTTTTGAACTATGCTTATGAACCGGCAGCTCCGGGGACAGATTACTATTCAAGTGTAGTCGTAATCTAAAATCTTACAAATGTTACTGAAATGATTCATCTGATTACAGTGGATTCCCTTACACAGTAACTTTGGTTTCAGCTCTCAGACATCCGTTTTAATGGCCACGCAAATAATTCAAGAGTCAAAAATTAATGATTTCAGTCTTCATTGTTAAGATTTTGTTACATATTTTTTTTCTTAAATTTTGAAGCATTAAACCCAGCAAGCCATATGCATGGATTTTTACTGGGGTGGATCTTTTAGAGATTAGATTTTTTCCTCAAAAGTAGACTAGATTGATAATTAAAATATTGCCCATATTCCAGTAGTCCATTGCAACCATTGTTCAATACGTTCTGGACAGCAAAATAAGAAATATATTCAAATGGTGCACATGGGGGTCTCATTATCAGTGTGCACTATATCTTACAAGAATTAGTGATGGGCGGTATGGTATTAGAGACCAATATGACAGAAATTCTCACCAAGGTGAGGAAACCCAAAGCAAGCCTGTAAAAACAAGAGGTAAGTCTGTTAAACCCTATCAACCCTGCGTTGGTTGTCATAATCCCTTGGACATGACATACGCACACGTACATGCTTTGTGTAACTGCGCTTAATACCATTGACAGTGCGTTAATTTTGGCGGGAAAGCGAGCGTACGAAAGTTACATGTCCAAGGGATTTGACCAAATCTAGAGTAGATTTGTAAGGTTTATAACACTTAAGTCAGCGGCTTTTGAGATGGTTCTTGTCATGGGGATCAGGGGGGTCAGATAAATGGCCGTTTTGGAGTGGAGTAGCCAGTGGGGGCCAAAGGGGGGCAGAGTGACCCCCTGAAAAAAATCTTGAGGGACATCGGAAATAAAAAACCGGATATTAAATTAAATTAGCCCCTTTTCAGATTTCTTGTTGCCCTGCGGACCGGAAAGTGTACTTGTGATCGGGACATTTCTTGCACCTACCGGGAAATTGCCCCCTCTGGAACCAACGGGATGCTACGAGCCGGCGTTTGGCATGCCCCAAAACTAACTGTTTCCTGTCAGTTTGGGGGGATGGAAAGTGGCGCGCCCAGAACAGAAGTACGGATTCCTTGCGTGTCGTCGACGGTCCGAGCTCTACGTTGCTTGTAAAATACGTAAATATTATGGACACCCCTGTTATTCATAAAATAAGTAATATGGGGACATATTGTTTTCATCATTAAGATAGAGCATAAGTAGAACGTGACGTACAACGTACGTTTACAGTACAAATATTACACAAAATCCACATCCAAAAATTTAGTTTCCAAATATACAAAACAAATGTCAGTCACAGAATCTTCTAAAATACATAATAATCTAGTAGTAATGGTGGTTGTGTATGCAATATATGTCCAGAGCTAAACTCTTCAAGGAACACTAATTGAAGGTTCAGGAACAATATTGGTGGTAACATAATTCCCACTGACGCCGGAAAATGCTGAAATGGGCCCGCCCCCTTTTTGGGAGGTACGCCCCTTTGAGCGAAGTACTAATGGACGTATTACAGGAACCGTTGTACATAGAAGGTTGAGAGAGGAACACTCAAAAATGTGCGGAATGGCACATTATGGGGGGTCAGGTCAGTAATATATTTTTATATCAAAAGTCAAAGGTTTTAAGATAATTGTACAAAACTGATTTCACCATATGCGCACTATACCAATTATGAATGAATCATAAGGTTCCATGCCAAAACAAGGAAGGGAGTTCACGTACAATTGGATTTGCTTCTAACCCTCCTCAGGAGAAATATTTTTGGAGGTTAGCTTAAGGGTAGGGTCACAAAAAGAAAAAATTCATATTCATTTCCGTCTCAAATGGCAGAACGTCAAAATTTGTGACTTTGAGCCAAATTGGGTAATATTAGGTGAAAACCGTGCATTTTGGTGGTGCTGTATAATAGTGTGTTTTGCTCCAACAACTCAATCAGTTTTATATTGACAAGAGCTCTTGACATTGGATTTCAAATGGGATATAATCAGCATTTTAATTTAATCCCTTTCGTTTTCATGGGTGGGTGGGGGGGGTCAAATGAACCCATCGTTAATGAAACTATATTGTTTTCCATTATATAGGGGACTTAAGGTTAAATGTTAAGTTAGAGTCCTTTCAGCAGCAAAGGTAAATGCTGATGAAGGGTCTTTAAAGAATCTAAAGCACTCTAACTGCATGCGATTGTGACATGAAAAGGGCAAAACATGAAGAACTCCCCCCCCCGTTATGCACGAAAAAGTCACTAAATAACCTGAACTTAGACGGCACGCCGCCTGGTTGGAATAGCGACTTCTACCGTTATTTTTCATTTTGTAGGGCCTAATGGCAAGTATAAAAGCTGCTGAAGGATTTTTAAATAATCTAAAATGCACTAACTTACATGCCGGTTCAGGCTAAAAATGTCATGACCCCTAAAAGTTGGGGACCCTTTTTGTGGTCAAATGAAGAATTCACTAAATTACCATTTTTAAGAACGCACTACCTTGGCGTAGCAGGACAAACACCCCCCCCCCCCCACCACACCCACACACACACAAAATCAGTCGAGAAGGGAGAGCAAAAAAGGGAAGGGAAAAAAAGAGAGAAAAAGAGAAGAAAAAAAAAAGAAGCTGACAAGGGGAAAAGAAGAGAGAAAGAAAAAAGATGGAAAATAGGGGGAAGTGGCGAGAAGAATGAGCAAAGAGCGAAGAGAAAGGTGGGAAGAAGAGAAAGAGGAAGTGGAAGCACGGAAAAAAAAGAAGGAAACGGAGAGAATTTGTGCTCTGAAACACTACTTTTAGCTTCTAAATGGCAAAACCAGGGAACTTTACGGGAGCTCAGCCACTAGGACCCCACCCCTCGTACATAAATATCCATCAGGCAAGATACAGAATCGAGAAATCTCTGATTCTCCCCCCCCCCTCCTCCTCCTCCCACCCCCGAGTCCTGGGGGTCTTGCTGAGCACTAAGGGCCGATGGTACGGGTAGAGATACGTATGTAATTAAAATGTGGCTGATATCTTTATGTAGAAATTCAAAGTAGTAAATTACAAAAAAAGTTCAATCTTTGAAGAGGCACAGTAAAGTACTCTTCCCTACCTACTGGCTCGCGGGTTCTCAGTTTGCAGTTTGGGTAACTTTAGCGACTTTTTCATGCGGACCGGGGGAGGGGAATTTTTTGGGCATGGAAAGCTTTGATATTTTGCCACAGTTTCCATGGTTAACAGGCATGCAGTTAAAGCTTTTAGATCTTAAAAGACCCTTCAGCAGCATGTAACTCTGCTGTACTAGGCCCTATTAAATTGGATTATAAAAAATATATTTCCACATTACGATGGGGCCATTATTGACCCCTCCCATGAAAACGCAAAGGAAGTAGAGTAGTAAGTAACATTAAAATGTGGATTCTTATCCCAGTTGAGACCAACTGGTCATAGTCTGTTGCAATACAAACGTCATACTAGCTGATAACTTTAGGTTTTGGAGCAAAAATAGATGTTATAACGGCACTTAAAAATGCACAGTTGTCACCTATTACCCAAAATTTGCTCAAGGTAACAAATTTTTTACGGGCTGCAGTTTGAGAAAGGAAAGGAATATGAATTTGTGTTTGGAACTTGCCCTTTAGTGTAGTTACCCTAACAATTATCACTGAGGAGAGTTATAGAGCAAAATCAGGGTCTTGAGTGACGCCCTGCTGTTGTGGCATGAAAACCTTATGAATTCATTTCATAATGTATATGCACCGATTATGGTGAATCAGCTTTTGAAATGATCTTTAAAACCTTTGATTTTTGGGATATTAAAATGTATTACTGAACCCCCATAATGTTGAGACAATTACTGCCATTGAGTGGTCTCTCAACCATCTAGGTCCAACGGTCGTCGATACAGTTAGTAGTTACTTCGCTCAAAAGGGGCGTAACCCCCCAAACAGAGGCGTGGCAATTTCAGCATTTTCGGCATCAGTGGGAATTAATACCAACAACATATTGTTCATGGACCTTCAATTGTGGATTCCTGAAGAGTGTATTTAGCTTTGGACATATAATGCATACAAACCACCATGAGTACTAGAGAAACATTCTAGACATAAAAGAGAGGGTGATATGGAAGGAGGTAGGTAAAAAAAGGCCAATAAAAAAGAGTCAATTAAAAAAAATAAAAAAAATAAAACATTAAAATTAAAAAAAAACATAAAAAAAGGAACAATGGACAGCACAGAAGATATAGGTGACCCAAAAATCTTAAATTTGGTACTATCTTTTTCATTGTGTGTGTTTTTTTAATTGATTTGGAATATTGAATGAGATTCCAAACATTAAGGACGCAGTATATTTATTCAAATAATTTTGTTTTGATGGTATTTTTTAAGCCAATTAATGCTGATAATAAAGCTTTGAATTACGAATATGGACAGACACACCAATAAAAGACATGCCTAATTCTAATCATAAAGCAATCAATAAGATTTCTTTTTTCAATTGATTTCTGAAAGTTTTTTTGTTATTTTGAATATTTTTATGGATATGGTCGAGTTTAGGGAGTTCCAGAATAAGGACCTGTTGTCCTAATCGTGTTTGGTCAAAAAGGTCTTTTGGTTTTAGCTATAGTGTAATCTTCAGCGTTTCTTGTTGTAGCATGTCTTTTGCTGTTGCTTCATGAAATCTTGTCAAATGTTTTCTGGTATTGTTCTGTGAAGTGTTGTACATAATTCTATTGTTAACCTTCTCTGCTCTCTGCTCTGCCCATTATTGAAATGCAGCATTCTGATTTGGTTAGTTTTACTGCCCATTTTATGCAATAATGGGTCCCCAATACATTTTCTTATAAATCAAGAATAGAAATAAAGTGGGTGAATTGTCATTTATGGGCTCCTAATGTATCCAATCCTCAGCCAGAAAACTTTGCAATAATGGGCGCGGCTGCGCCTCGCCCATTATTTACTTTTTTCCGACCTCGTACAACATTATTGCCCATAAATGATACTGCAACATCCCTGATTGTCTTAATATACCCGTGAAGCTTAAATGTGTCAAACATTTAAGGTTTCGTATCTTATTAACAAAATGGTCAGAATGACATCTATAATTACTGTTAGAAATAGTTCTTAGTGGGCCCATTTTTGGAGTTTATAATCGGTTTAGGTGGTTTCCCCATTGTGCGCAGAGTTACTAAATAGATCTAAAGATCATTTTTCCCCAATAATGTTTGTCACATTCTGAACAATTTAAACCAAAAGAATGTGTCCTCATTTAAAAAAAAAACATGATTTTAACACATATGTGGGAAAAGATGGCCGATAATCTGGAGTTTATTTATAAGTATTTCTATTTTAACCCCCCCTCACAAGGAGAGATGAAAGAGCACCCTGCTTTCCTAATCCTGGGCAGAAAAAATAAAATAGAGGTAGGGGTTTCACCATAAAAAATTCAAAAATTTGTGTTTTTAAATAAAAACAAAAACACTGTATTTTGTGATTTTTGACATCTGAGAGCTGAAAAGCCCTTGGAGGTGAAATGAAGACGCATTCCCTTTTGGTTTTTAAAATTGTTATATGTACACATATTGAAAAAATGATCTTTAGATCTATTTAGTAACGTTTACTACAAATGGGACCACTTAAAATCTTGGAAGTATCCCCAGATTAATATACCGTAGTTTATATACGGCAATATAGTATCAATGTGATATTTCCAAGAAGGTTTTCGTCAATGGACAATCCAAAAATGTTGTTGTTCTGACCTTTCTAGGGATCAACCATCAAGGATGATTATCAAATGATTGAGGAGATGTACCATCATATTTACAATACACTTTGTATCTTTAATATTTCCTGAGTTCTGATATCATGATGCCTGTTGAGTATTGTTAGCATTATAGGTGAACCTTGTTTTATTTCAATTATTTTATCACTATACTTGGAAGTTCCTTGTGCCAGTGCGGTGTCCCTAATACCTGTAATTAGTTTTCTTATATTTTACAGAAAATTATTTTGCTTTAAAAACCCATTACAACACTTCACGAAGCTCATTTACAAAACCTATTTCAGAGAAAATGTGTGGATGAGAGTACAAAATGGTAGTGTCATCTGCAAACAAGATAAAATAAAGAGCTGAAGTAGTTTCGGTTATGTCATTGACATAAAGTATAAACAACAATGGACCTTAAATTGCTCCTTGTGGAACACCACATTTAATAATATGTGAACTTGAACTATTGACTGCAAAGACACGTATTGTTTTCTGCTGTCCAAGTAACTTCTAAACCAGTCAAGGATGATTCCCCTAAACCCATAATGTTCTAATTTGTAAAAGTAATATAATATATTGTGGTCAATTGTGTCAAATGCCTTAGACAAATCTAGAAATATTCCAATTGTATTTTCATTTCTTTCCAATGCATTGCATACTTTATCTACTAGCTCCATTACCGCCATGTGAGTAGAATGATTTGGGCGGAATCCGAATTGTTTTTGATTTAGTATTTGATATTTTTCGATGTAATGCACACTTCTATTGAATACTAATCTTTCGAGAATTTTGGAAAGGCCACATACCACTGCACTGATATCCATAGCGCTTGCATTACAGTCTATAAAACGAGAGTTGTTTACGCAAATAAAAAATGAAAGTTACGCATTTGATTTTCCGCGGAGGGACTTTCTTGTGTCCTGTCGCATTGGGATGTACTTTTGCATTCCTTGCCTGAAGTTCCTTGCTGTAAAATAATGGGGAAGATTCCTATTTGAGGAAGTGGGAGTTTCAGCAAGGATTAGTGTTCACTCTCCGGCTTCCATTTTCTAAAGCTAACCAGGGTGTTTCCATAACCTGACCAGGTTTATGAATTCAACAACCTTGACAGAATAAAGCTGTATCAGTTGTTGAATAGGTTGTTGAATGCATGGTGCTCCGAAACCTGGTCAGGGCAGAAACACCGAGCTAGCTAGCCAGCCAATCGATCTGCAATGGTACTGTTCTACATCTCTACTTGGCTTGAGAATGGGATTCTAATTTCTGATGAGTAGCATGCCTGTACTGGGAATTGTTATGCTATCTCTGTGGCTTCATTACTTTAGTATACCACACCTTCACTGCAAGGGCAAGCATGATGGAAAGGGGTAAAGAAAGCATGCACACATAAATCATGATAATCAAGTCGTCATGTTGATGACAAATTTTAAAAAGTAGAGTATAAAGGGTGCAAACTTCAAAGATTTCATTACGTCATTTTAACACTTTTGATTCAAACAGGAGTATAGGCGGACCAGTTACAGTTTTGACTGGGTGCAAATAAGGCTAGATGCATTGAAAATGTCACCCAAAGATAAACATGGCATATTAACACCGCTAAATACAAGTCCTATTCGTTCCTGTACAAAATGGGCGAGATGAAAATAACATTTTCTCCTCAATGGAACATCTCAGACCTTAGAGTTAACATTCTGCTTGAAGATCATCATAGTCATTCCCGGTTTTATCAAGCTACTGGACCGTGAAGACTAGCATACACATGGACCCTGGAGGTCAGGTCACATTTTCAGTCGGGTTATATATTGGTATGTCAGATCAAAATGAAAGTATCAATGCCAACCTTTTTTGTGGGTCGCCTGCATAGCTGGCAAAACCACTTTACATTCCGTTGTGTGCACATGCATGCGTGCGTGTGTTTTTTGCCCAATCAGCAATCTTAAATTTATTAATGAAGTATATACAATTTTACCTAAGCCCAAGGAAAAGGTTTGTGTTAGAAACTAATGCACATAGGTATGTGAAATCATTTTTTTTTTTTTTTTTTTTTTTTTAGTAGTTTTTGTGTTGCCTACCTTAAGGCAGGAAGACACATTGTGATCACTCTGTCCAATTGTCTGTTGATGTTGTAGTCTGCTGATGATGTTGTCTGTTGTATAAAAGGGTTCACATTTGCCTGTAATATCTGCATACTTGATGGATTTCAACCAAACTTGAGTCATAGATGCAACATGGTTCTTAAACTTTTGGAACACTTTTTTATCCCTAAGTACTGATATGTGTTTAGTACAGTGCAGTATAGGCACATTGCAATGCATCATGGGATTGATTCAAAACACCCTCTGGTTGAAGCCTAAACTTGAAGGTCATGTGAGGTCAAGTTGTAAGATAAGCTGAAATTGTAAAATTGACCGCAATTGAAAAGTTGAAGTTCAATTGGAACCAAACTTGGTTTATAGATGTTACACAGAGCCCCTCATTTGTTAATGAGGTCAAAGGTCACATATCAAGGTCAAAGGTCATATGAGGCCTATCATTCACAAACTTTGACGGCAGGCGACACTAGCGGTCCGAGGAACGTTTTGTTTTTTTTTGCCAAATGTTTCCGAGACAAAATCTTTTTGTGGCCAAAGGTGTACATACTTATCTTTACAATGAACTGTCTACCCCTTTAAGTTTACATTTGACAAATTCTAGCATTGGTTTTTTGTCTTTTCTTTTCCACAGGCCGGTTTATCAGCAGCGCCAGCCAGAGCAGCGGCAGCCGTCAAGAGCATTAACCTTCCTAACATTCCCACACCTAATATTCAACTACCAAACTTACCGTCATTCAAGTGAAGAAAACACTAAAGAGATGCTCAACCAATAGCAGGATACAAGTGTGTCTGCCCAACAGGGTTTCTGTTACTGTGTTTTTTCGGCTAGTATCCACACACTAACCAGTAGATAAAGTGGAATTTCCAAAATGAAGGATTCAGACTGGCTCCTCTTTCCCACCTTTTTCTACCTAACTAAGAACTATTTTGATTGGTTGCTTGGCAGGTAATATCATGTAATGAGCAAATCAGATGGTATGGATTACACAGAAATATAGAAGCACTATTTTGATTGGTTACTCAGAGGGCTATCTCATGTAATGTCCTAGAATTAACCAATGAGACATTGTATCATAGATGGTAGTGCCCTTGGGGTTGAAAGGTAAACATTTTGCCTGGAGCAACAATTATTCCTACAATTCTTTCTGGAAGTTCAATGTCTTTATAAACTGGCACTTCCCATGATTTGAGAGTTTTAAGTAAATGACTTTTTTTTTTTCCTCCTTCGGTTATCAATTTAGCAAGTGCTGTGTCAACAAATTTTAATTTCAATAAATAAGATTGTGAAATTAAAATGAAATGGTGAATACCTGCACTATAATACATATCACATCTGAATGTATTTAACATTTCATTGTGGTAATTTGTTTTGTTGATTGACTAATTTGGCTATATGAACTGGTACTTTATACTCTGTAATGCAGGGGTTCTCAATTATATAAGCTGAGGGGCCAGAGAATACCAAACATACCTGAAAGTTCCCTACTTGAGGGCCAAATACACCAGAATTTCTTATGTTTCCCTTTATATTTTAGAGCAAGTCGAGGGACAAAAATCAATGGTTGGAGGGCCGGATTTGGCCCGCGGGCCGCCTATTGAGAACCCCTGCTGTAATGTGACAAAGGCTAATGCTGGTTTCCTAACCTATTTATTTAGATTACGGTCGACTTGTTAAACCGTGAGCCAGAAATTGAGTTGTTCCAAAATTCCTTCCTCAATGCAATGGGCGATGGAAGCCCAAATCTGCATATTGGTGTTGCATTGGATAAGAAGTGTGTGCGCGTCATGTGAGTGCAAGAAGGTCGTAAGTGCAATAGCTGCCATGTGGTTCATCTGTGTGCTGCCACATATAAAGATGACTGAATTTGTCTTTCCTTGAGTAAGTGGCTCTTGTCATGGTACGTCAGGCAACTATGTTGCCTAACTATTTTAAGTGCCACTGACCAAAGACTTGGCATAATAGTATGTTTGATGGTAATCTGACAAATGGCAGCTATTGCAGCACTTGACCTTCTTGCACTCGTTCGACGACCTTTCTCTTACCCTTTGATGCAGAGGCACTACAAGGATCTTGTGTCAGGGCAAGATTTTGTTATGTTCTAGAGTAAGATATACCACTGCTAATCTGTCTAGCTCCCTCAGTTATTTAGTATACTATAATGTGTCATTTTTATAATAGACAATGTGTAAAGAAACCATGTCATGGCATACCTTAATCTATGGGCAGCATCTATGTGTGTAAACTGATTCCAATGTGTTTATATTGCCAAATCAGAGTGTCCGCGTTTGTCCATACCTTAGGAAACAATGCATTATTTTAGTCCAAAAGTCTTCAGTCATTATTTTAGTCTGAAACGCCTTCAATCCAAATATGTAATACATGTCTTGTAGTCTGAATCTGAAAAGCACATCTTTAGTCTGAATCTGAAAGGTACTTCTTTATAGTCCGAATCTAAAAGGTGCATCTTTATTCCTAATCTAAAAATGACTTAGGGTTATATATTAGGGTGGTTTAAATTTGGACTGGCGATGTGCTTTTCAAGCTCGAACTGGCAACATGCTTTTCAAATTCAGATGGTAAATTTTTTGATAACATTTTAATACCTGGCTCAAGCAAAGTGAAAGCTATAGTCAGGGACAGAGTTAGACATCCAATTGCAAATTTGACGGTGCACAAGAAATGGCTACTGTAGTAAGTAAAACCAAAGTTTTAAATCCGTTTTGTCCCCGTAAATGGGGTGGCCGGATTCACCTCACACTGGCAGCAACTGCCCTTACTCCTCTTCACCCGATTCAATGCATCTTCCATCCTCAACCCAACCCTCCTACTCTCCTCCTCCACTTGCTTCTTCCATGTCTTCTTTGGACGTCCCCTCCTACTGTGAATAATTATTAGTGAACAGTCTGTTTATGAAAACAGAAAATGTACTTACATGATTTATCATGTCTGTCTCATAAGCAGAATGGGACATTTTATAATTTTAAAAATCATGGACATGCCCCACCCAGACTCTCCATTCAAATCAATCACGGTCAACGCCTGTGCTGATTAACAAACCTTGTGTACGCGCAATTGGTCAGTTAACTCTGTCCCCGACTCCAATGTCATCTAATTTTGTTTTGCTCAATTTCTACCTGTCCTTGTTTTTGTGTATGTGTGTCAGTCCCGACCTAAGCCTTAATCCTAATTCATAATAACTGAGTGTAACCTTAGCTCTTGAGTGGAACCTTTTAGGTTTTAGACAGCAAAACAAAATCGGACAGGGATCAGAGATCGGACGTTTTGTATGGCCAAGTCAACTTCATGTATTTTGTGTAGCTTTGTCTTAAAGTTCTCGTTGTTTTTAAGGGAGGTAAATTTCTTTGCAGTATGTTCATAAGATTATTTACAAACCTATCAAGTATAGGATTGAATTACATGTTTAAATTTGGGTAGTGTTTTATGCTCATGTCCGTTTTCATAGTTCCTTACATGGATGTTGTCAGTTTATATTGTAACGTACTGACTTATAAAGATGCTTGTTCGGATCATCTTTGGGACCCCCCAGACTTACCCGGAAGAAGTATCAATTTTCATATCAGGTAAAAGGCTGTATTTTTCTTCCTTGTCATTCTGAAATTAAAGCCTTTGATGCATTTCTTTCTGAAGATGGAGACAAAAACTGCCGTTTTAATGGTTAAACATGAATATTAGCACAAAAGTGAATAGGGTCCTGCAATATGCATTATCACTTCTACCCGTAAAACCAAAAGTTTGTTTCCTACTAAACTTGGTGGTGAGTGTATGCAAGTACCAGGCTCTTATATTGAACATGATGCACTTTAATCTGAACAAGCACCTTTAATAAATAACAACTTGTAACAATTGTGTTTCATTATATTACATTACTTACACAAATTAAAGCATCTCTTTTTAATGATAATTATAAGGCGGTCACCCGGCTTTTGCGATTACCTGGCTTTTTAAAAGTACTACTTAAGTTTGAAACCTGCTTTCATTGATTACACGACATGTGGGGCCAGTATCCACTAACTTGGTCTTGCCAGGCCCAAGCTACGTCGACTCACCAAGTTTCGTGAGCGTACGACCCCAACCTCTGAGAAAAAGGGCGGACAGACAGACGTGGCCTATTATAATATAGATCAGGGGATCAGGGGTTAGCCGAAGGGGCCAGAGAATGTGTAACATTATTTGAAAGTTCCCAACTTGAGGGCCAAATACACCTGAGTTTCTTATGTTTCCCTTTATATTTTTTAGCAAGTGGATGGCCAAAAATCAGTGGTTGGCGGGCCGGATTTGGCCCGTGGGCCGCCTATTGAGAACCCTTGATATAGATGCATCGTTATATAGGCTAAGTAGTGAATAACAAATGCTTGCTTGTATGCAAAGAGAGCTGTAACAGTTAATATGTTATACAGTTTTACTGGAAACATCTGTTGTAAGATAAGTTAATCGGTGTATATCTACAGCAGGGGTGTCCAACCTTTTTGATGCAGGGGGCGCATAGGTTGAATCCATGACTATTGCGGGCCTCGAGCAAGTTATTGGGGGGCTCAAGTTTGGTTTATGATGTGCCTACAAGAGTCTGGAAGAACGACCCATGTCTATACCAATTTTTGCCAAAAAAGGGACCCCATAGCTACACCAGAGATGCACATTTTGGGCTAAATTTAACACAAAATTTTTCATTTTTCCCAAAAAATTTTGACCTTTTTAGCAAATTTGGAAAATTTTCCCACATTTTTTTGAAAAGTTTGGTTTCAGGTTGATGATATTGGACTAATTTTCCAACAACATTTAGAGAAGTTTGGTTTCGGATTGACAAAATTGAACTAATTTAAATGAATTTTATTTTTTCTGGGAAGTACCTCGCGGGTCGCATTTGAGCTTTTAGCGGGCCGCAGGTTGGACACCCCTGATCTACAGGATGGTTAAATTCCAGTATTGTCTGTTCTAAATAGTCACTCATGACAGGTTGGAATTGCATACAGGTGTAACACAAAACAGATGCAGAGTATTTCTTCATGCATGCATGTATGTTTACATGTACGTGTACCACAGTGGTGAGAAGTAGCACCCATGCATGTGCATGTAAATGCAGGGGCAAGAAGAATGCAATTACATGCCAAACAATTGAACCTGATGTTTGCCATTTTATGTGAAATCGGTTCAAATTAAAATCCCTGCAGCACTAGCAACGGTTCAGGGTTTTTTCAAAATTTTTTCAAATTTGTTAAAAAATTAGTCGAATTTCCTCAATCGGAAGCCAAAATTTGCTAAAACGGACAAATTTTTGAGGAATAATTGGCAAATTGTGTTAAATTTGGCCCCAAATTTGCATCTCTGGTGTAACTATCGGTCGCTTTTTCAGCAAAAGTTAGTATGGATATGGGTTCTACCAGACCCTCGGAGGCACGTCCCTACCCAAACCAAACTTGAGAACCCCTCCCCTGGTTCAAGCCTTGCTGTCAAACAATGCTATTATTTGCTACGGACATTTAGTGGGCGAAAAAATGTGCTAAACCCCAAATGAATTGACTAGCTGGTGCCAGTGGGATGCAATGATTCATGGTAGGTCAACTATGGCCTATAACATGCTGGATACCTACTTGCTTTTGTGAAAAAAAAAAAGATTAATGAATATGAGAGTTAAGTCCTGAAGTGTACTTCATCCAAGAAAAGTGTGTATCCCAATTTTGATCTTCGCCGCCACACTCAATCTCAAAATAGATCACAGTGCTGCTTTTAATATTTCCAATGGTTTCATTATTGTTTTGTAATATGACTGGTGAGATATGAAGTAAACCTGGAGTTTTGAATATGCCACTGAGTTTGTTTACTCAGCTACTTTGAAAACAGATCAAGGGTGTTGTGTCGGTTCACCTGTGACTCAGGGTGTGTATCGAGTCCGTCCCACAATGCACCAGTTTTGGAAAAACATCTACTCTAACACTCATTTTAGCCTGCAAAGCTTTAGTACTTAGGTAATTTTTATCCACAAATACTTTTTATCCATAAGTACTGATGTGTGTTTACATACATTGCAGTATAGGTGCATTGCATTGTGGGATTGGTTCAAAACACTCTCTGCCTGTGACTATAGTAGGTAAATGTTGCAGACTTGAACTTTTCTACAATGTTTCCTTTAGAGAATAAGTATTTCATATTTGAGTTTATAGTTGGGTCATCTGGAGCAATCACATGACCGCGGAGAGCAGAGACTTATTTCCCAGTAAATTTATCTTCTGTAAACGTTAATGAACAAATTTAGCGGGGTGCCCCTCGTGAAAGTGGGGGCGGAATCCAGGAGGCGGGGTAAATCCATACTACAGGGGTCAAAAATAAAAAAGTGCTTCCATAGCTGTGAAAAGGTAACCAAAGTTTTTGTCTTGTTACAAGGATTAAAAAAGGTATAGTTCGTACTACCCCCTCCTGGATTCCACTCAATTTCAAAAGGTGCACCCTCGCTAAATTTGTTCATTGACCTTCATAGAAGATGAATCCACTGAGAAATGAAGCTCTGTTCTCGACAGTCACAAAATTGCTCCAAATGACCCAACTATTAAGACTGCATAGTTAAAGCAATATTAGCATATTTTTTTGAAGAGCGCCCCCAATTTTTCAAAAAAATTGATATTTTTACACGGTTGCATTGGTAACTGGCTGGTAAACCATACTTGTGAATGGTTAAGCTCGAAAGTGTCCTGTGTCTCACAAACGAAGGAATTTTGTAATTAGAATAATTATTATCGGGATCCCGATAATAATTCAACGGCTGCTGGAAACGGCCTTCTAATGTGAAATAGCCGGGAAATAGCGCCATGTACGTGTCTACGCTCATCCATTAGTTGTTTTATTGGTTCAGGCAAATCAAGTTAGAGGTTATTTTGTCGAGGTGGCATTATTTCATCATGGACGGACATAAACGTAGCATTTCCAGCTCTGCCGTTAAGTCCAATCTGGGATCCAAATTCTAATTACAAAATCGCTTAATTATGATAAATAAGCATTTTTTAGCATTCTCGTTCGCAGGTATAGTTTACAAGACAATCACCAACGTAACTGTGCCAAAATATCAAATTTTGAAAATTGGGGGCTCTCTTCAAAAAAATGTGCTAATATTGCTTTAATGTAGCCTAAATGGAGCAGATTGTGATATCAGATTGTGACCAGCTTCTCTGGGTGTGTGTTGCCACAAGTGGAGTAGATGCCTTGCCATCCTTACCCAGTAACCAGGGGGTGTATTGAGTCAATCCCACAATGCACCAGTTTTGGGAAATTTCACCTCAATAGGGTCATGTGATCCAACCAAAAACCTATTCTTAACACATAAAACCCTGACTTTAACACTCATTTTTGCCCCCAAAGTGTTATTACTTAGGGAATTTTTAGCATGATCATGAATGTTTTGTGGTCCTTAGCTTCTTGTACACTTTTTATCCCTAAGTACTGACATGAGTTTTGTACAGTGTAGTATAGGCAAATTGCAATGCATTGTGGGATTGATTCAAAACACCCTCTGCCCAGTAACAGTATTACTAATATTCATTGTTACATAAAAATGAAAGTGTAACCACTAAATTGTATAATTATGTTACTGTCAATATTACTGTTATTGTGAAAATGTCAGATTTGTGCCATTTTGTTTTGTCCTCTTGAGTTGTGGGGGTTCATTAGGGTTATAATTTATTGGGTAGGGATTAGGATCAATGACATCAGATTTTATTTAGAATTAAGGCTTAGGATTTAAAACTTAGTTTTAAAGGAGGTCAAAACAAAAGTGGATGAAAATTCACAGTTGTAGAGCATTGATAAAGTATATTTTGTGAATGTGTAATTAGTCAAATGATATTATGTTACCATACAAATACAGAGTATCCAGAAATAATCTTAAGATTTTTGATAATTCGAGGGTTGACTAACAGAATTCCCTAACTCACTAATGCTTTTTTTGGCCATTTTGAGATTTTGGTACCTCAAAAATCTTTTTCGCCCATATATTCCTAAAATTATATGGTCAAAACTTAATTCCACTTCCCATTGTAAATACAGCAGAATTTCACTTGACTACATCTCAATGGAGCATCATACCGTTACCAACAGACAGTCCCAACTCTGAGTTAGCATTTTTTGAGTTAGGATCTTCTATTAGTCAACCATTGAATTGCAGTCAGTACTATTTACGTTAATAATTTTGTTCCAGGTAAACAGAATTACATGTGGCTTATCACTTTGGCTGCAGCCAGGCGGTGGCGGCCAAACCTCATTCATTTTAGCAACTCACCAAAATGTCGAAAAGAAATTACGGCAATACTGAGTGCAAACCACAAACCAATTTGGGTGCTTTGATGTGGGTTGGTCATGGGTGTTCCCATGACCCACATACGACCTCGTCCTCGTTCGTTATTCATACAAAAAAAAAGCAAAAAAAAAATCAGAAATAACCCTTCCAGTGGAGTTGATTCTTCAACTCCAGCAGTTTTGGAATAAGAAAATATTCCTTGACAACATATAAAAATTTCAGAATTTTTCGTCAAGATTTCGAATTTACACGTTAAACCAATGGCGACGTCTGAAATTGGGATTTCTTGGCCGCCCTCCCCTGGCTGCAGCTAGCTGGATTCAGATTACATGATGAATTTCTTTTTAAATGTCTTTCAAACATTTTGGGCCAAATCTCAAGAACCACTTAGATAAGACTAGGCATGTTTGAACTCATTTGAATGCATTATTCATGCTATTCCAAATATGGTTATGGCACATAGTAATTTTTGACAAGTTTTGTTTTTAAATGAATTTTGTCAACCCCTTCTGACTCCTATAATACACTAAAAGTTTTTATGTCGTAGTGACAACTCGGACTCTTCAAAGAAAAACTAACTGAAGTTGTTTTTTTTTGGGGGGGGGGGTTGGGACTTATATAAAGAGTAGGGGCATGTTTTTTTCTGTGCGTTGGTTTGATTGATGTTAAAAAAACATTTGTTACATGCCCATTACATAACAGAAAAGGCATAAAGATATGACCGCTAATTTTAATAACTTACTGGGTAGCCTATTTTTGGGGTGAAATAATATATTAGCGCCATGTTTTTTGTATCTTGAAATTTGTCTAAGTTTTTAACTTGTAAGAGAATTAGGGAGCCAATAATTAGTAGTTGCGGACCTACTTGTCTTAAAATTAGGGGTTCTTCTATGTGGCTTGGGTTCTAAGCTACAAGAAAGGCACTACAGAAAAATATTTGGTTTTCAGATAGTTGAGCTGGGCAGCGGGGAGAGGGCGACCGGAGATATTGTTGATGTCTAATACCATATTGTGTACTTGTACTGTACAAGTAGTGAATGACAGTTTAGGATTAGTAGACTACCATGAATATCGTACTATGTTGGGAAACTAAAATATATTATAAACAGATCCGAGTATTATTAAATGTACTTTGCTTGTCCCACTCTATTATTTTGCTTGTGTTGGGATTGGGGTAAGTTGTAAAAACATATTCATACACAATGGAAACATCTCATCAATTATTTCTACTATTTAAAAGACAATAGTGTGCGAGTTCGTGCATTTCTACAAGACTAAGAAAAAAATACTTTGGTAGTTGGTAAAATGACTCAAAGTCAATTCTTTGGCAAAGATTTTGAAAGCACACTACAACCATGTGTGTTGGCTGGGAATGCAAACCATTTTATATGGATTGGAAAGCAGCTGAGGCGCACTTGAACAAAAGAGGTGGGATATCCATACTACTACTGCTACTGCTGCTGCTACAACTGTACTTCTCCCTCCTTCCCCCTCTTCCTCTGTTTCAAGCTAAATTGCTGACTCAGAGATTTGAAATGTATTTTTTTGTGTGTGCTATTAATTAAAAATAGTCGACTAGAAGTAGGGAGTGTTAATAACTTCTCTAGTGGGGGGTGGGTGGTTGGAAAATAGAAGGGATCAAAAAAAAATAGGTTGTCAAAAAGGGGATCCAAAAATTGTCGAACCTTAAAAGGGGGATAAAAAAAATATGGATTATTTTGATCCCTTCAAAAAATAACTTTCCCAAAGTATCAGTAGTTATCCATTACTATTGTTATTACCTTATCCAATTTGTAATTTTAAATTGCAAAGATCGATTTTCTCGAAGAACATGTCTTGAAAAAGGAATACTGCAAAGATTCTGCGCCTTGCTTGGGAGGGAGTCACCTTCCTGTACCCACACCCGCTTACACGGCACTGTCAACTTAGCGGCCAAACCCAACGAAAACTATCTTTGAGTCAGAAAAATTCAATATTTTTTTCTTATTTCACCTTTGTTAAATTACAGTGTAGGCTATTCAACCAGCCATAAATAGTTTTCCTTCAGCAAATATGGTTTATAAAAAAATATTGAGAAGGTATGAAGTACGAAGATATGAATTCTCCACAAACGATTCCATAGGCTCCATTTAAAACAAAACCTGACCTATCATTAATTTTTAAACCATTGCCCATTCTGAGTATTAACATTTATCATGAACCACAAGGTGAATTTCAAATTGTTAATCATCTTGCAAGAGAAATGTTTCTAGGAAAGCAACTGTTGCGAGGCTTACATGCTTCGAGCAGGAGGGGGACACCCTCCCGCACCCACCCCATGATCATCTATCAAATCCTTATCTTTCTACATTCAGAAACAACTTTTCAACTTCATCTTTCCCAATTTCCCATTTGTTTTCAGTAGGCTATTGTAAAAATTCCTACCAACAAAAAATGAATAAATGCAAGCGTTTTTGAACTTGAGTATGAACTCTTCCACATGTTTACTTACATATTTAAAAAAACCTTGAACATCAGTAGCATGATTAAGATTGTAATTTTTAAGAACTGTTGCCCATACAGGGCCGCCGGAGAATGTGCGGGACGGGGGTTAACCTTGGAGCTGGACCGGGCCCCTTTTTACAATTTCGTTTTCCAGAACCCCATGGGGGAGAGATTTTGAAGTTAAAAGTGGCTACGAAGGGGCCATCGCGGGGTTGTGGTAGGTTAATTAGTTGATCGTGCAATTATGCACTGTTAAAAATAAACTTGTAAAAAAACAGGCAATTGACTGGCAGCGGGGACTCACTACATGCAGAAAAGTAAATAAATGGAGCCTTAAAACTACGAAACCATTCATTGGAACGTAAAAACGGCGTAAAATCTAGCGATTCAACGTTATTGTTGGTTTTTGACTGGTATAAACAATTATTAAGTAATTGAAACGTTATTACAATCTTCTAACCAAATTGTAACATTTGTAGCTATGGCATCATACAAACGTGTATTTAAGTTAGCACGTGGTTGTAAAAAAGTTTTATTTCAGGCAAAACAAATTTTGAGAAAAAAAGGCAATAAACAAAGGGAAAACGTGAAGAAATAAAGCCTTAAAAACCAGTATCATATACTTTGTTTTATATTGTAATGTACACAGTCTAATGTCACCAATTACTAATCAATGAATAAACTTAATCATGTACCTTTAACCATAAAGAGTCGGAACCCGGTGCCTTAAAATTTACAAGTACTAACCTTATCCTCTACACTACATGATTTACTGATAGAACAGCTAAAATTAAATTCTAGGCCTATAAGTGTGTGTTACTCCTTTTTTTCAAATTAAAATAAATATAATACAAAAAGGAGGAAAAGAGTTTTTGAAAAACTATTTTTAAAAAATGATAGGAAAATAAGATTTTGCAGTTTATTAATGGCGTTACTTACGACGTTATTAACCACATGTTATAGGGTTAAAACGATTTTCATAGTTCGTATTCTTACATTAAAAAAAAACAAGTAGAAACAAGGAAACGTAATATTACGGAAAATATCATCACGGTCAGCGTATAAATACCTTTTTTAAAAACTGGGTAGTATTATTTTTTAGACACTGTTTATTTACATTTTTTCTGCTTCAAAAATTGAATTTTATTGTTACGTCTAGGTAATAAAGCGTGAAGTTATTGAATATAGGGTTTACCGTAATTTAAAGGTAAAGTTCTGGTAAAATTAGGAAAACATTTTTAACAGTGTGGGGTTTTGTTTGAATTATTCATATTACGTTTATGGAGACGGAAACTTGCAATGTTCACGTTCCAAAACACATTTTCTCATGAAAAGGTGATAGAAACAAATAGAAATTTGTGTTTCACTTTTTAATGAGAGGTATGATAAAGGGGGGGGTTTAAAACGTAAATAAGTGATGGTTTTAGTTTTGTTCAATTAATAATATAAAAGTTGTTGGAAGAGTTCATATATATGAAGCGGCCGGGGTGGGTGCAGGCACGAAGCGCGGAAACCCTTGCAATGGTTCACTTTCCAAAACACATTTTCTCATGATATTTGTAGAAAAAAATTTGAAATGGTAAGAAGGCCATTTAGAATTCATGACAACCGTTTTATGTCAAAACAAAACCTCTCAAACCAAGAGAGGCCCTGCACTAAATTTATTACCCGCGCGTAGCGCGAAATAAAAACTGGAAAAACTTTCGTGGGTAATGTATGTTATTCAACGAATAGGTATCATTGTCGAGCTGGGAGGGGGAAACGGACCCTGTGTCCGCCAATACTCTTTCTCACTCTCTCTCATCTCAATCCATCCTCTCACTTTCCTCCCTCTCTGTCTTTTGCTACAACGCAAGGGCTGAAATTTTTTTACGGGCCCTTGGACCCAGGGACCCCTAGGACCACGGCCCGGGGTCAACACCCCCTTTACACCCCCCCCCTCTCGACGGTACTGTGCCCTACCAAGTATTTCAGGGGTGTCCAACCTGCGGCCCGCGGGCCATTGCGGCCCGCTAAGACCTCTCATGCGGCCCGCGAGGCTACTACCCGGAACAATGAAAATGCATAAATATTCTTAATAGATTTAAAAAAAGATATCATTTGAATTAGTTCAATTTCCTCAATCTGAAACCAAACTTTTTAAACTAGTGTTTCGAAAATTTGTCCATTCTATACATCTGAAACCAAAAATTCTCCTAAAAACCGTGGGAAAATCAATATCCAATTTCCTCACAAATGAAGGCAGTTTTCAAAAATTTGCTAAAAAGATCAACAAAAAAAATAGAAAATGGTGTTAAATTGACCCAAAATCTGCATCCATGGTATTGCTATGGGTCCCTTTCTCGGCAAATATGATATAGATATGGGTCCTACTTCCAGACTTTTGTAGACACGTCATAAACCAAACATGAGAGATCCCAGATTACTTGTTTGCGGCCGCCAGGTAGTTGTGGATTCAACCAATGAGGCCCGCATCAAAAAAGGTTGGCACCCCTGTGAAGTATTTGGTGTGAACGAATTACAAAATTTAAAATGGTTGATCAATTTTGCATTATAAAATGACATATATTACAGTAATTGACATTGCAACACACCACACCCAGTGGCATCACGGGGGGGGGGGGGGGAGGGAGAAGCTTCCCCCTTGTGGGAATATTTCCCCCCTGAAAAATTAGTGATTTTTCTGTACATGCACAATTTACTGTGAAAAAACCAAACATGGGGCCATGCAATACTAACAAATTTTATATATGTTGCCCGAAGAGATATGTGCTCACCCCCCCCCCAAAAAAAAAGCTGGGTACACCACTGAAAACAGCTACCTTGCACCACTTGCCATCACCAATGACTGCAATGTAGTCCAATTTTTAACCTTACTGGTTAGGGTCCCACCTCTGAATAGGGATGGATCCACCCCAGAGGCGGCATTGAGTCAATCCCACAATGCACCAGTTTTGGGGAATTTCACCTCAACAGGGTCATGTGATCCCAACAAAAATCCTCTTTTTAACACCATAAA
>JAMKCH010007386.1:0-31148 GCA_023653785.1 Ophioderma brevispina | reverse complement strand
TTCTAAAATGCTGAGCTTGTCAAGGACCCTGCGCGGGGTCAAGCTATCCCTTATTCCATTTCTTAACGTTGACGAAATACGACTCCGCATATGCTCGTATTTGGTGAACTGGGTTCAGTATCTGTACCTTTTGTACTGAATGCCTATACAATGAGAATTGTGTTGTTGTTTGATGACATAATAACTTCGCAGGGAACAACACACTCTGGCAATTGTAACGACGATGACAATAACACTGCAGCGGCACTGTGGCAGGGGGCGAACCCGGTGGTGATACATGACGCGGTAATGAATAAAGACGATTGTTGACATTGAAAAAAAATCTCGAAAATCGGAGTCGGAAACGTTTTATAAACGTATTATAACGTTGATATTAAATTTTACAATGAATGTAAACTAGTGCAAACGTTGAAAAAACGTTTTTGTAACGTTCAGCAAAAATATTCCCAAGATCGTTACCGGACTGTTTTCGAAAGCGTTTTTCAAAACGTTTTTAAAACTTTTCCAAAACGCAAAACCATGTTCAAACCAATTTGAAACGTTTTGAAAACGTTTTGTGTTTCCTGAGCTATACTAGGGTTCATTTGTAGGTAATATCCAACAATTCTTCCTTAGTTGTAGGCGAGAGAAATAGTCCTATGGGGAAACCGAGATGAACTGCATTTGCTAGGATTAACGTTGTCAGGAGGGGGTATTTTAGCAGCTAGTGAGGTACCTATTTGGTCAAAAAAGTCATGATTTGTTTTAGCGATTTCACTGGGTCGTTAATTTCAGAGCAATTAAGAGTCAATAAAGAATGAGGGTGGTTTTGGGGTTTTTTTTCTACCGAGAAGATTATTTAGGGTTTGCCATGTTTTTTTTCATGTTGTTCCTGTGTGAATCAAGCTTGCTGTGATATGATTACGCTTAGCAATGCGCAAGAGATAATTTAGACCATTCCGATATTTTGTGTTTTTAGTTTATTATCATCCACTGGTTTGGAGCGATATTTCCTAAATTATCTTTAGTGTTGATCAATTTAATTAGCCCAATGTTCTCCAGGGGTTTCCTAGGTGTTTTACGTTTAGATCTTTAGTGGTTTGAACAGGACAGTGGATATTAAATATATTGGATAATTTCTGTTTAAAGGTGATTAACAGTCGTTTCGGGAGTGTCATCATCGTACACATGCTGCCACGTTGCGGATGATAATCCATTTTTAAACCCCTTGATGTTGTCCGGCCTTAAGTTGACGTGAATTTTTATTTAGGAAAATTATTTTTAGTACAGCTCATCTGGCGTTAGTATGAAAAATTGATGGAAACAAACAGGGAAATGGTCTGAAAATATCAGTGACTAAGACGCCCGGACATTAACATGGCGAAGATCATTGGTTAATGTTATCAACTGATCGTGGCAGTAGTTTATGTTATTCGGGTAGGCCTAACAATGGTAAGGAAAACCCACATTGACAAAAAATAAGATTACCGAAGTCATTGACTTTAGGATCAGAGTCACAATCCAGAAGATCGATGGTATAATCGCCCATATATAACCGTTTTGGTTCATGGTTAACTGGATTAACGACAGTGAAAGTTGTGATAAAACCTCATCAAGGTTAACGCATCTGGGCGATAGATAATCCCACACGATGGTTTTTTTATTGCTGGAATTGTTGTCATTTATTTCGATAAATATAGAGTCGCATCAGGGCAATTAATGTTGAGGTCGGTCCTTGTCTCATAATCAATATGGGTGAATGAAAAGGGAGGCACCGCCTCCTCTTCGTTCTTGGCGAATGAGAATTAATACGTAACCTCGATGTCAATAAGTTAGATATAATCATAATTAAACCAAGGTTCGGTAAACAAAATATGAAGTTATTAATGGTAGAGAGATAATTAGTGACATCGGTGGAGTGCGGTATTAAAACTAAGGAACATTATGATGAAATAATGACCACTGGGTATCCTTAGATTTAATAGGGATTGAGCAGCGATAATGCGAGAGATAAAAAAAATGTGGGAAATGCATTTTAAACTTATAAATTAGTGATAAGGTACACACATTCCATATAACTGCTTGTAATGTAGAAACAAAAAAACCAGCACCAGCGAGTGACAAAACTGGGAGTATTTTGCGGAAAGGTGTCATAATAGACATACAGCGACGGCTCTCAAAATCTCACTAAACAGCTGCTGTGGTTTTACCCCACCCAGCGTACAGAATAAACAAAGATGCAATACGGTTGTGTTGATGTCAAATTTGTATTGATAATGATGCACAATATCACGCAGAAAATCTGTTTATTCACGGGAAAGGATATTTCCATCTCAAGCGAATTTAGATACGCACGTATAGAAATTACATTAATCGGATAAAAAGTACTGCATTGTCCTTATACAAACTGAATTCAAGAACAACCACTTGCAGGTTTATGTTCGCATATCCATGCCAGTACAAAAATTAAATATGAATTGTGATGATTTTTTCGATGTTTTCGGATTAGCAAATCCCTGCGAATACCCTTTAATAGATCATGTACCGTACTCAACCAGAAACACTTTAGACACCCAATGAAACTTTGCCAAAATACTAAGCAAGGACCCCCCCTCAAACTATATTTCAAGCAGAATTTGTGCAGACTGTTCTGACATTGTGTTTTCAGGGGGCCACAGTCAAGGCTCAAATTGAATTTTTTTTTTTTTTTACTTTTTCGACAGCTATATCTCTTCCAACTAAGCTGATTCAGTATAAGATGTACACAAGGGTAGTGGTTTAAGTTTCGCTATCGCCCACCAAATTTGGAGTTATCACTTTTAACTTTTTTGACTTATGGCCCCAAAGTATGGTCCGATTGGTTTTTGCGAAGCCCTTTTGACCCCGATGTTATTTTAATTGGTGCAAGGTGTACATTTTTTTTCTTTGTCATATTCACCCATATTTCCATATGCAGCAAAGGTTTTTGTGGAGGCCAATTTGAGGATCTGAGGGGTGTAGCTCTTTACTTATGGTCCTCCTCTGAATATAAATTTCACACTGGTACACACTTTTGAGGCTACCCCCCCTCAAATTTAAAATTGCTGTACGTGAAAAATGAAAAGAGGTACAGAGCTCAATTTTCAGGATTCCCCCTAGTTTCTCATCAAAAGCCTTTCAATCAAAGAAAAAGGAAAGAAATCCATGCGGTGATGGTGTACTCAATTTGTTTAATTTAAAAAAAGTACTTAAATAGCAAGATTGGGATAAGTTTTGTTTTTTTTTTCCACTTAAAAAATTTAAAGAAAACTGAAAACAAATTCAAAGATATAATCGCCCATTCAATTATGTTGTTGAACAGTTTATGATGTAAAGGTGCTTTTCCGATTTTTTTGTCTATCATGTTCTCTACTTAAGGCTGACTCAGAGATTTCAAAAATAGTCCCCCTAGAACTACAGATAGTACCTAAATGGCACAATTCCAGAGTTTGTGATATAAAATGGGATCGATTAAGCCCAACTTAATTAGTCGAGCTATGATTGCAAAAAATATTGCTTAACCATTAGAAAAATATGGCCTTTCATCTGGTATCAAAATTGATACTACTTATGTTAAAACATGGGGTCTCCAGACTGCTTGGAACAAGCACCTTGTATAATTCCGATTTTGGTCCTATTAGCTTCTTTTGTCCGATCACTTATACATATGTTAGAATACCTATCCTATATAGACAATCAAACATCTTTTCTTGCGTTCAGCAAGTCACTGATAGTGCCTTAACTGTTCAAAATTAAATAATTAAAACAAAACAACTTAAAATCAGAAGAAATTATATTAACCGGTACTTTCCATTTCGTATGCAGAATCTTGAATGATGAAACGATGTCCCAGTGACTTTCCGCCATATCAAAGTTGAAGATGGTGAAGATGAACGATATGACAGATACAGATGATGGGGGTGCATGCGGCATGGACAGTCCAGAATACGTTATAGGGGATACCTGATTCACCCATAGCATTGCCAATGTGAGTATTTGTTATCTGATGTTATATAATTATTGACTCAGCTCATGAGTAGCAGTATACAAATACTGAATGTTTTGTGACTGCAATGATAAGAATCTGTTCATGAGTTTGAAATGGTCCATTGAGTGGATGGTTCCTCTTTACTAAATGAAATATTCATTTCCACTGAATGCTAAACATTTCAATATTTGTTTTTTTTTGTTTTCAACAGCTCAACAAATCCTTTTATTTCACTCAATGGGTTTCTTTACTCACAGCAATCTGTTCTTTTTCCAGCTAGTGCCTGGGATAAACGTTTCCTACAATAGTCCATTTTTCTTTCTTAAACCTCCGTGCAGTGATGTCAATAAACTTTATGTAGCTTTTTATACGCCGCGTCAGATTGCCGTCTTGGTGCGCAGCATGTAAAATTGTGTCGTTTGTCAGTGCGTGCAGTTTTACTGGTGCAACAATCAAATCTCGCGCTGGCGTCACTGCACGGTGGGTAGAGAAATGAGTATAGCTGATGTGCTTTGGTCAAGTAACTTATACATAAGTTCCAGTAAATCCAAATTTAGTGTATTTCTGAGAATTGTTGAAACTGGTTGTGATGTCCATATCAAATCCTGTGCATTGTCCCAGGTCTTGTCCTTCTGTAACCAACCTGCCATGGCATAGACCTAAGCTTTCCACAGTCGTCCTGAAAAGTCGCAACTAGTAAATAAAGCTTTTGACACTCAAATAGCAGCTAATGACACTCATTGCACATGTGCATATGTATTCATCCATTTGTTTGCCTTCTTCTTCATGTTTACAAACAAGTCATAAATGGCATCTACAAGTCCAAAAGTCCTCAACTCAATTTAGTCATGTTGCCAAAAGGGCAGTATTTCAAAATCTTTCAGGTGCAATATTAGGCCTAGCGGCAAAGATCCTCAAGCGTTTACGTGTCCCTTATTTCTCTCCTCACTTCATTCTTCTCTCATTTCTTTCTCTTCTCTCTACTTCTTTCTCAACCACTACCTCTTCAACCTCTGCTTCCGCATTATGCAATTACGTATTACTCCTCAGCACGATTGTTGAAAAGTCTGTCTTTCTTGATGTCCAATTCCTGTATCCTGTATTCCCGTTAAGTGTTTGTTTAGGTTAGATAGATTATATTGTTTGTTTTCTTGTTATGTATATTCTACCTATGTATTTTTACAAATCATCCCTTAACTTGTGTCAATTATATTGTTATTTTTGTATATTGTAATTGAAGACAATGTAATTTACTTATGGATTACAGGGCCAGTAAATAACTATAGCCCTAATTTTGTACTATTACTGGTCCTAGCATAATCATATTCCCGCACCTGTTCGTCTTAGTCCAGTTTATAACGGATTCCTCATGTATTATGTCATTATTAATATAATAATACTCTATTATACATTTCTGTCACGTACGATATGATTGTTGAATAATTGATATCGAATACTGAATACGTAGGTGACCGCAAAACCCCTTTACAGTACATACTTTTTGTTAAATAATTGTTTAATTTAAAATTTTTCAAAATCAGTTCGATCTTGTTCTCACTCCTAGTGTGTGCACATTTTCATGGAAAATGAATTAAATGTCATCTCCTTTTTTTTTTTCCTGACTTCAGTGACCAAGAGATTACACCACGTTCCATGACCCATCAAATATGGGTGTGGCTATTGAATAAGTAAATCCGTCCGTTATGAATAGGCTGATAGGTCCAAAACGGACTTCAGATTCTCTGGGACAGCAAACCATTTCTACCAGGATTTAAAGCTTTGATTGTTTTCAACCGCCCGGTTTAGAATGAGCTACAGCCTCATTCACCAGAAAATAAACTCAAACTTCTGCTGGTAGTTTAATAACTTTGATCGTATATTTCATCATTTATTCAAAAAGGAATCAAAGATGAAGCAAAAATCATGAAAGCAGTTTGAAATTTTTTAAGCTATGACCTAACAATCTTGGTGCAGAAACCACACCCATAACTTTAAAATCATATATATTGGACCTCTTTTCTACTACTCAATTAAATGATTTTGTGTGGCAACCGGTTCACCCTGCATTTCATATAGGTGAATGATTTTTCGATTTATGCTATGAAAGCAATAATTACATATAAATGGGGTTACCGGCGCAAGTTACTATGGTTTTTTTCTGCACAAGATGGTTAGGTCCCAGTTTGCCGAAACATTTTCTTTTCTCATGAGCTTTGTTCACCTCGTTCCCTTTGTGAATAAGAATGTAAATATAGGGTCCAAAGAAATGAACACACAGTAACCTCTAATTTTATTTCTTCGTGAAAGAGACAGGTAATTTGTGTTCACGTTATGAAAATAGCTTAATCTAAATCGGGGTTATGGTATAGCCACGTGCATCTTCAGTGTGCATGCATAATAACAATGCTCTGCAGTTCCAGAAGAAAAAGGAATCCTGTGAATGTTGGTGTTCTGCATACGAGCGGATTTACTTATCAATAGCCCCATTAATTTGCTGGAGTCAATGACCTCATGGTGTTACATCCAATAGTCACTGATATTCATATTGCATAAATTGAAGAGACATTTATTCATTTTCTCGATATTGTGCCCATACAAAGTGAGAAAAACACTAGACCTGATTTCTAATAATTTTAGGTCCAAAATTATTTCGGAAGTAATTGATTTACTTCTCCCAGGGGTGCGCCACCTTAGGTCTCTTATCCGAGCATCTTTTTCGCTTTGGCCTCATGGCCTATATTTTCATCGGTGAGGTTTATATACAATTTTGATGGCACACATAATCATTCAAGGTATTAATCAAAGTAATCCTGTCCTAATTCAATGACCCTTATTATAATATTGGCTGAGGTTGATAACAGGAAATATCGCCCGAGCCTAGAAAAATCTTCAATATCGCGTGGAGTCGCAGACGAGCATGAGATTTTCTTGGGAGGGTGTTAGTTTTTGTTATCAACGAAAAAGCCATCCAATATTATTTATTATGCAACAAAAAGCTGAATTGACAAAAAATCGTTGTGAAAATTTCCATCATTTCTACGGCTTCAAAACTAATAAAAGGAGCGTATTTGCTTGACATGTTGCCCAATATTTTTGCGTATTGTGCAGTGTTGGACGGTACGAGCTATTCGCATGCAAATATTGCACACAGATGCATAATAATTAGGAAATATTGAGTGAGATAATCAGGAAGATGTGCATGTGTGATGGGAGTAGCTTGGTCAAACCTTACCACCTACAGTGGGATTAAAATACTTGGACAGGAGATACGCACCCTCTGTAAGGGAAAAGCATACGCGGAGGCTTCGGCACATTTCTTCAACAAATAACGCGATGCGAAACGAAGTGCGATGTTCCTCCTGGCGCACACAGTCCACGCTCGCGTGTGTCGATTCTGTCAAACAAATTATAACAGACTTAGGAAATAACTACATGTATTATTGAATTATCTTCTACCTGTGTGTATACTAAGATTTTATCATTGAGTTACTTACTACCCTAGCTTGATTATGGTGCTCGTGAAGTTAACTACTGTGTTTGTATGTCTTCATATAAAGGTGCTCATAAGAAAGGTAAGGGAGAAATTCACTGATGGGTGTCTTCATATATATATGACTCCTTGCTGATTGATAGTAACAAATGGTTAAATTCCCAGCTGTAGCGATTATGTAACTCCTAAGAAACTGGCTTGTTATCTGGGCGTGTTGTCAATCAATTCATAATTCAGAACCAATTAATGAACCAATCAGTTATTTGCCAGGCAATTGGAATTTGGGATTGAAAACAAACAAATAACCAAGCCAAGGGTTTGTTGTTAAATCACTTTAATAATTTTATTGGAGAGTGGTTTCCTTTGTGGACCTTTTTAGAAATACAACAGCTTTTACTGCAATTTTGCAGTTTTTTGCAATTCCAGTGCTGTCACAATCTTCAACATCACACCAATAAGACCTTTGTTCAAGCGTTAAAATATTCCTTTTGAGGCCAAAAGGTGGATTTTATAAATTGGTTTTAAGATTTTAGTATTAAAGTTTTTAAAAATTTAATCACTGATTTGCATTACAAAATGGACTCATGTTTGGACAGGCTTTTCAAATTAAATAAAAAGGGCCTCAAAGAAACTGAGTTCAAGTGATTTTGTTTAAGTAGTGATAAAATTATAATGGATAGAGCAATTAAAATATTTTTCATTTAAAATTAAATTAATAAATGTTACTTTCAATAATTTCTAATTTGGTGCGAAGTGGTTTTCTTGTGTAAATGACTATATTTCTTTGTGTTGGGGTGTCCTTGTTTGGACTTGAAGCTGTATCAATATCAGTTTGAACCGATTGTAGCATTTTTTACAAAAAAAAAATTGCATTTAGTCACATCATGCTTTGGTTGTTTTGTTCATGCTTATTTTTGACAGACCTGGCCACATAGCAAAATACTTAAAAAGATTTACAAGAGAGAAAGCCTAAACCAAGAGTAGATTTGTTGCAGCATCCGGCGATCAGTTCTGAATACATATAAGGGAGTAGAATGCAAAATGATTATCCAGACTAATAGAGTTATTAGATTAGATTGTAAGGTGCAGAATAGTAGGTTTATATAATATATTATTATTTGCCTTGTGTCTCTTACCCCACTGTATTTGATTAAGGGAGCAGAGCTTGAAGGAAGTTCTGAAGCCCGCAACGGCTCCAGATATCCGAATTAACAGAACTACTTTTTTTTTAAATTAAAAACAACAAGATGATGTGAATATACAGTAGTATTTTATCTTAAAGGTGCCACAAGAGTTTCAAATAACATGTGTCCCTCTAAAAAATCAGAAAACTCCCACTGATAATGTCTTTAACCAATAAAAGGACGGGAATCTATAAGTGTCTAATCTATATGAAATCGCGACATATCGAGAAAAATATGGACGACTTGGAAATCTCTCGTTGCCCCTTAATCCTAATTAGACCTAACTGGGATGCAAATGAATTTTTTTGGGCAAAACATAGTTTCAACAAATGGGTCAAAACAGTGTTATTTTCATGAATTTGTCAGATAAGCCGTTTGACCAAGATTGCACTGGAGGTCTAGTGATTTAACACATGGACGCCTTTGTTTTACTCGGCATAAAAAAAGAAACCCCCCCCCCCTTAACAACCCACCCCCCCCCCCCTCCCCCCCCCCCGTTTAAGGCATTTTTATCGTGGATTGGAGCGTATTACTTATTTTTTAAGTCGCCAAATTATATTTGTAGACAGATTTGTGTTGTCTAAATTCTTTAGTAAAAATATGATTTTTTAACCCCTCACTCTTGTAAACTTCTTCATATAAAATTGGCCTATGAAATTTTGAATCCAAAATGTTCATTAAAATAGGATGTAAAAATAATATTATTATAATGGTGTTGAAATGCTGTAATGGTCCAGAATTGATCATGGAGTCTGGTAATTTGTCATCGTGAATCACGCTTATTCAAGAGTTGGAACAATTAAAATAAATGGTACAATATTATAAGTCCAAATTGAGCTGTGTGATTTGGCTCATTGATTATGGTACCTAATTTTATGAGCTACGAGAAAATACAGAAATTGAGGCCATATTGTGTTGTATTGGGTAGTATATTACATTATATACACGGGTCAAACCAATTGTGATTTATTCATTAATAGATAAAGGACATGATACATAGTAGTTGGTGGGTATAAATGGGCCCATAGTTATATATTGGACAACTTTGGTTATGCAACCTCGTCCCTAAAAAGTCATTTGATCCAAGCCAAAATGAAATTAACCAATATGAGAGACTTGAAAGACTCAAACATGTAATACAGGAGGTTTAAACCAATACCCAAAATGGATGCGATGTGCTGCAATGTGCCTTTACTGTACTACACACATGCAAGTACTTAGAGATAAAGAGTGTTCAAATTTAAAGAACCACAAGATATTTCATGATTCATGTTCAAAATTAGTGCTGCGGTAAAATGAGAATAGCAAAAGTCACATTTGAGGTGTTAAGAATAGGACTTTGCCTGGGATCACATGACCTCAATGAGGTGAAACTTCCCAAATGCTTCTGGAATGGATTCAATACATCCTCTGGATCTGTGATCAAGCAAAATGGTCTTTGAAAGTAAAATCGAAGTTGAGTTCCTCAACTTTCAGTTTGTGCCATGTTGTAGCTTAGCTGTAAATGCATCTCAATTGGAATTGCATATCCAGAGATATGTTAATTTTACTGTCACTCCGAACAGTGAAGATACCCAATACATAGGAAGGGACATTAAAATTGACATATCTGTCAACTCGAGATTAGGACAGAGAGAAACACATTTAATTTGAACCACCATTACTATGAGCTAGTAAAATCTCGTTCCCTTGGGCCCACAGTTTAGTAACTTCCATTCACCAGTGGATTTAGAAAATACGTCCCCTGGTTTTTGCGTATGATAAATGATACCCAGATCACACAAGGTCAGTTATGGTCAATGTATGTTCAAGTAACACCTCACTTGCAACTGGCCCTTGGTAGATGATCATATTGTATACAAATATTGAATGCTATGAGGGGCACGGTAAAATTATAGGGACCAAGGAGATGTCAAAAACCATGACTATGCCGAAGCGACAGCCTGAGCGGGCATAGTCATGGTTTGACATCACCGAGGGCCAATAATTTTAACCGTGCCCCGAATATTAAGCAGTCATGCCCATGCCCCGGGCACAGTTCATCGTGACGTCATCTTAGGGCCAGCTTATTTGAATGACTCTACTTTTACCAATCAGATGAGAGAATCTATATATGAGGTATATAATAACTCATAGTGCATCACATCATGTGATGTGTCATATCAAAAGATAAAGATGCCTTGTGTCAGTACAATGAAACAATTTTCATTGGATCAACCAAAGATATTTTAGTCCAATGCATAATATAGAAGGGGTTGTGGGTTATCAGTTTGGAACTAATTCAAAAGAATTTTCCCAATTGTCCTAAATTTGTGCAGATTCAACCAACACTTGTGTGGTTCCCAGTTTTGAAAATAATGTGTAATTTGCATCAATTATCTATTTAGAGCTTGTTTACATGTAAATCATAATACAAATCGACAGCCACACTCTTCATGGTACTGATCACCATTTTGTTCTGAAACCATTAGAATACACACAGGCAGTAACAGGATTTTTTAAGGGGGCAAATGTTTTTAAAGGAGACCTTTCCCATTAGGGGGGCAGCCCTTCCCCTCAAGGGCGGCCAATTTGGCAAATAGTGGCCTTTTTTTTTAAAAACTTTTTTGGGGAAAAAAAAACTATTTTTTTGGCCTTTTTAGCTCTTTTATGTTTTAGGAGGTTATTTGCCAAAAAAATGTTTTTAAAAGGCGCCTTTTGCCAAATTGCCGCCCTTGAGGAGGAAGCGCAATGGGGGAAAAAAGTCCCCTTAAAAAATCGGGCCTGAATATACCACATGTGGTCAGCTGTAAGATAAACATGTTTTTGATATGACACATTTACATGTGGAAATACTGCATCACAATGAAATTTGAGAATGGAGCTGTAGACGGGGATGCGGAACTGGCGATGTTCACCTTAAACTGTTTGTTGTATTGATACAAGTTATTATAATTTGTCTCTTATTATGTTGTATGGTAAAAATTATGATATGCAAATTTTGAAATATGATTATTTGTTTATACCCGTACTATGTATCTCAAATCTACCCATTTAAAATAAGATCTGAAATGTATTTTCTCATCACCATTTAAGTTGAAGTGTAGTAATGCAATTACCCATGTATTCAATATTCCCACATTATATATCTATGCCTGCAATGTACTAGATAATTATCTTGATGGTTTTGTGATGATTGTTTGTTTGTCTTTAGAAGTTCACTGGCACTTGTGTCAGTCATTTTGGATGGGCACTTATTTCTTGCAACTTTAATCAAATAGGTGGGTCTAGTAATCTGGGCACTTTTTCATGCGGCATTAACAACAAAAACAGTACAGATCAACAAATCAGTTCTTCTGATGTACTAAATTGTGACTTCAGTACACCATGTCATTCTTGTGATTATGTAAGGTCATGTGTAAGAGATGGTTGTTTTGATTTTCCAAAACAGTTACAATTGGCAAAATATTTGTCCGATGTTCGGACCTAACCCCTCAGAAAACATGAAATTTCCATTATATGTAAAGCTGACAACATGAGCGTGTAGAGAGATCCTTGGACAAATATTCCATGTGAAGAACCCATGTCAAGGATATAGAGAAAGGGTTTTGAACTGCTTTAGCATAGTCTACATTTGTGACCAGGGGCGGCGCCAGGGGGGATGACAAGGGGAAACCACCCCTCTGAGAATTTCAAAATGCAGGAAAAACAGGTTTTAAGGAATAAATTACATAAAAATTAGGATTTTTTTTTTAACCTATATGAGGTAATCTTATAATGTTCCCCCCTATGTTTTGCCCTCTTATGATTTTACCCTGGCATTTGTCACTTGAGTTGTGCTTTATTTCAACTCTTTTTCAACTGAAAGTGACTGTCCCAGGCCATGCAACCTGTAAGGAAAAATATATGAAATGACACCCCATTTAGCTATTTTGTCAGTCATCAGCACCAAAAGTTTCCTGATCTTATCTTTCCTTCTCCATTGGGGGGGGGATGCCAATCTTGATTGAATACTTGGAAATGTTTGTCAAAAATACATTGAGGGGTTTTTGTGTTATATAGATCGTTTTGGTATGTAACAAAAATTGGTATTGTACCATAATGTTCATTTGATTAAAGAGAGACTACACGCAGGTGACCTTGTTTTATTCCATTGAACACAAAGGCACATAACAAAATGGAAAGATACCAAAATGTGTTTTTACACTTACAAGGGCATGGGCACTTTATTAGGATGATTGAAGTCCTTCTTAGATAGGCAGACCTGCTGAAAAGCATTTAACTAATATTAGGGTCAATCGATGATTTATATATGACATAGGATGTAGTGCCTTCATTTCAGTTCGGCAGATCAAGTCATTCAAGCTAGAATAAGCAGTGTGTCTTTTCCTCAGTTACATTTGTAAGTTGTAAGTACACATTTGTCAGTATACCTATGGCTGAAAGTACCTTAATCTTTTTGATCTCAACATGTTATTATGTTATTCATAACAGTTACTTATTTTATGGTGGTAAAGTATTCCTCAGAAGAATGTATAATGTCGGGGGAGGGGGTGTACACTGGAGTTACAATGGTTCTGGTGGTGACCCTATGAGACTAGAAATTGATGAAATGGTACCCTATCCAAGACCAGACCTATTCAAATGGACACTCTATCCAAGACCCTGGGCCAGGCAATATTACCAAAATTTAACCTGGGATTTTTCAGTCCATTTGAGCTATTTTATGGACTGTTTGTTCTCTCATGAGTATGGTATCAACACCAAATTGTCATTCTAACAGTCCTGCTAATTTTACGCCCTATCCTTGTTCACAGCTGAGACTGAAAACCCAAATTTGATGTGGGACTAACAGAGAATTTGATACCCAATATTGCAAGTCTCGAGACCTGCCCAGGTCTTGTGTTACCCGACTAAAATACCCAATCCCCCCTCCCCCATCTGGCAGAATGTGTACCACTCTAGCCCCAGGAGTTGTAAGACTCTTTAGTCAGCTTTAGTTTGGAAATTACACCTTTAGACACGCTCTTTCATTCCAACAATATAAATATACAAGTGGTAATTGAATTTCATTTTTTGGACATCACGTTGGCCACACCTTTGGGCAACATTATATCCAAATATTTGAGATTCAGATGTACACCTATCTTGTGTACATACCGAGAGAGGACATAATTCACTTGTTAATTAAGATGTTCCAGTTCTCCAAGAAGTCTTTTGAAATTCACTCTCTGTGACAAAGTTTGCCCTTAGGAATTAAACATAGTTCTGTTTTGGAGAATGATCCCATAATGCATTCCATAACACTCAAGTTGTTATATGTTACACATATTTATCAGTACTGACTTAGGGAGCAAAAGAACACAAGTGTTTGAAAAAGCAGTGATTAATATTTGAACTTATCCATGGATCTGAATATCTATTTCCTGATTATCATAGTGGGGGAACAGGTGGCACAGAATATCTTCCTGCGGTTTTCTCTGGGTACTTCAGTTTCCTTATGCGTATAAAAAGAGCTTTTTGGAATAAATCTGTATTTGGTATGGTGTTTCTGATGTCCTGAGCACCTCATATGGCTTGCATGCAGCACATGAGTCACAATTTATGTGGATATGTTGTGCATTCAAAATAACTCAAATTACGTCGCTACTGTGTAGCCCTACCAACTTTTTTGAGGGGGGCCAGCAGCGCCCGAAAGCAACCCCAAGATAATAAAATGTCGACATTTAGTATAGCGCCTTTCACAATGTATCACAAGCGCTTTACATTATTCTGCTGCCGGACTAGAATATGTCAGCTGCCTTACCATCCCAAGGCATACTCATACCTGTGGGCGGCGCTCATGGCAAATTCCTAACAGCTCCCTATTTAGCACCTGGGTGAGAGAGCAAGCAAGGTAAAGGTGGGCCTTGCCCCAAGTGCACAACATTGGCGCCTGAGCGGACTCGAACCCCAGAACCTTGGGTCCTGAGGACGGTCTGTGTATCCCTTGACCACATAGTGTCCTCAAGTGCTCCTGTATGCCCGCCACATTTTCGCCTACAACACACATGAGATAATAAAAGTATTTTGTTTGTTAAAAATGCATCTATTTTGATACATTTTTGGTTAATTTTGAATGATTATCTGGATGATTTTCCCTTTTAAGGAAGTTGAAGTGAAGGAACTATCATAGAATATTGGGTTTGATATTTTTTGGTCATAAAGGTGTGTATAAATATTTTGTAACTGCATTCCCAATCTTCAAGATTTCATTTCACTACAATTTTTTACTGGCTAAGTGTAAACAATATTACGGGGTGAAAGTGATATGAACTTGATGTCCAAAAATAGATCTCAATTGGAACAAAGTGGTAAGGTTCAACTTAACTATGTGTAAATGCTGCAATTTAAAAGGCACTATATATTTTCATGTTTAAAAGTGTTCCATAAAAATGTGAAATTCTTATTTCTTACTGGATTGTAAGCTGTCTAATTAATAAAAATCTCCTTTCTCTTAATAAAAAAATATCACTATTGACAGATTAAGCTGAGAATTATGACTGGGTTCAAAATTGTTAAAATTTCTAATTTACTATGAGCAGATACTTATTCAGAGCTAGCCGATGTTTTATATTGAAATTGCAAATCAAAATTAAAAAGACATTTAAAAATTTTTACTTTCAAGGCATTTCTGTAGCCGAATACAAGGAAGAATCTAATGGGGTCTTATTTTATGAATCACGTTATGACACTATGTATGGGTGCTCCAAAATCCTCTTGTTGGCACCTTAACAATCAGTTGCAATGAGATCAAAGAGCAAATATATATATAGATATATATATATATATATATATATCTATATATTATATATATATATATATATAATATATCATATATATTAACCCTATATGCATTGGAGATCAAAAGAGCAATCTATATATATATATATATATTACGCTAAATGTATATTAGGGGAGACGTTGAATAATTCATTAGCTTCGAATGACTTTTTAGTATTTAAATTAATTAATAATATCATATCCTTTGTTATTCTAGTGGATTACCTACCTTCATTTGCATAATAATATTCCTATCTATTGACGGAATAAACCGCATTTAACGGAATGTTAGGGAGACATAAATGTCTCCCTCACGTTTCATTAGTACATCACAAAGATCATGGTCTCCCAAAGGTGCGATATAGGGTTATATACTATATATATTTTGTTACTGGAAGTAATGAATTTGGGTAAAATATTGCAACTGGTGTATCTACAATCTTAGACAAAATGTGTTGGAACCTTTTATTGGCCTTACTTCCAAATGCCCCCCGTCGCACCCCTGGACAATGGTTGAATCCTGAAATTTGTTCTTGCCACCCTACAAGAACCCAACATTGATTGGTTGGGGATAGGAGGGGTGCATGGATAGAGAATGCTCCAAGCCTCCAAACCCAAGTTGACATGATTTCCTATAATATCTCTTTAATGATCTCTTTAAGCGAAATACGGCAATATCGTGGCAAAAGAGCAGTCGTGTTCCAAACATTGTGGCTAAGATGGTTCTGTAAGTGAAAAAAGTCATCTATTTTAACATTTGTCCTCATAACTTCTTAATTATGACGGCTATTACAACGACAGTTCAGGGCACATAAAAGCAACATATTGGCTTATGTCATTGCATGGAAAATGATATCAGCGGTCAGCTTAGGGATTTTCAAATAAAAAATGTACTCGTAGCAATATTTGGTCTCAAAGTCGTCCATATAGACAGGAAAAGGTGGGTGTTATTACTAAATTGAAAACATAAATAGTAAAACCATATCCACAACTTCCATGATGTTACAGAGCACTATATTACACGTGATTACTCAATGAAGCAAGAAAACTTCCAAACATTCATGGCGCACCTTCTGCATTTGGTTATAATGGAATATAGTGCATGAATTAACGTATTGGATTCCTGTGGAGAGACCGATGATGATGATGTGATGATGACGACGACGATGATGACGACGATGACAGTGTGACTTCCGCGCTAACAAAGTGCTTTTTTGTTTAACACTTAATATTTATTTCATAAGTGTAAATATTTTACAAGAAATAAAATTTCGAGGACACATTAACTAGAAAAAATATTTTTTTTAACATGTAAATACGTTTCTATAGGGTTACATGCTTTATAGGATACATAGGTAAGCTTTACATTTTCAAATGAAAAATAGTTCGCATTCAATGGCAGAACTTGTAAACTTGCTTATAAGGCGAGATCTTGCCTCTAAGCCAATTTGCTCTCACAATACGGCTGATGAATGATGATGCCTGATGATGATATTAAAAGGCATCTATAAACCGCCAGATAAATTGGGTATCGCTCTAGCAATTTTCCTGAAAACAGTTGTACACAATCCCATGTTTAAACGTGAAGTGATCCTTTATCAACCGATTCGATTATTTCACCTTCAAATCACCTTTGTCCCTTACATCGATAATCCACTGTTAATTCTATTTTCAAGAATAAATGATCTCTCTCTGAAAATCGCTCTTTAATAAAAGTCAAACGCTATAAAACATATAAACCACACGGCTAACCATATGAAAAATATCAACTCCTGTTAGTCTCTATTTTTAATATGTTTATCGGTGGCATCATCAATTGATTTAACGTGTGTGTAGGATTTGGAAACCGTTCGTTGATTCATTGATTAAACATTTTTAGGTTTGAAAACGAATGTGAGTATGTAAGGAGCGATTTTTGGTCTAGAGGCGAAGATCTCGCCTTGCAAGCGGTGGTTTCGTGGTTCGAAACCAACTCCTGAGTCCGTTTCGAATACACTTATTTTTCATTAACATTTAACTATATGTATCAAATAAAGCGCGTAACCCTATATGAAGCGTATTTAACCTGTTAAAAATCTTTCTTTTTTTCTAGTTAACATATCTTTTAAAAATTATTTTTTTTTTGAATATTACACTTTTGAAATAATATTAAGTTGTTAAACACAAAAAAGACACTTTGTATCGCGAAGCACACGGCATAAAATTGGCACACAATTGCGGTTAACCCCATGAATTTTAGCTTAAAATGCAATGAAAGTATGGCGCGCAGCTGACTAACCGTGACCATTCCCTAAGCTGTAAGGCAGGAGAGTGTACTTTTATACTCAGATTAACCACTTATGTGTAACCTAGATTGTGTACAAAGCTTTCTTCAATATCATTTATCTAATTGAAATGACAGGCAATTAAGTTAAGCATGAAATCCTCTTTCTAATAGTACGTATACAATCTTAGCCAAAGTGTTGGACCACTTTTATAGGCCTACTTCAATGCCCCCGTCGTCCCCTGGACAATGTTGAATCCAATCCTGCAATTTTGTTCTTTTGTTCTTGCCACCTACCAATAACCCAACTTGATTGGTGGGATAGGGAGGGGTGTGCATGGATAGAGAATGCTCCCATGCTCCCACACAAGTTGACATGGGGGGGATTTCCTAGATATTCTTTAAGCGAAATACGGCAAGTATCGGGGCCAAAAGAGCAGTCGTGTTCCAACACATTTTGGCAGATTGTATCCTATGTACTGCACATGATTAATTTTTTACGCATAAATTGTATGAAATATTTTGTAGTGTGTGTATAGCACAGAAATACAAGTAAGATTTACGATTGTGGTATGTAAAAATATCTACTTTTATCCGCAATCACTTCCGAAGGTAATCACAATTTTGTTAACAATTACACAACAGTATTATTTTTTTTTTTTTTTGAAATGATACTTTAAACATCTTGGATAGCGAAGTTTGAATGACAGAAAATATCCCCCCAAGCCTAGATCAATATGGGGCGAGTCCAAAGAAGAACCTGCTATTTTCTTGCAGGGTTATATTTTCTGTTTATACAACAAAAAAATCCAATTTTTTTCATTATTATGCAAGAAATCAGGTGGTTAAATAAAACAAATATTGACTGCCAATAGTCACAATATATCATTTGATGAAATTTTAACTTTTCCATTTCACAAAGGTAAAGAACCTAAATTTGAGCTCATAATATAGTTTTGTGGCTGCCAGCAAGCTGACAGACAACTTCTTGCAATCCATTGTGCATGTGTGAATTATGTTTCACTACAATGTTTTAGTTTTGTTTTTGAAGACGGCCCCAAAGCTTTTATTCTGTTACATAGTAGTGGCCTGAAAGCAGAGAAGGAAAATAGTAGTTTTATTATATCATATTAACGGTGGTTTGAGCCATGTGATAGTTTTACTATCACCCTTAGGCTTTCAATATTTGTATAATTGTAGATATTTTTGGTCTGAAATGTCGTTAGTCCGTGTGGCCTAGGTTAAAGACACTATCAGTATTTGGCTAAATACGCAATCAAAAAATCACAAAAATCATCTTTTTGCATGTATTAACAATACAGGTGCCTAACATACTCTACAACATAAGACCAGAAGCAACCTATAAGACCGAAATCGGAGATTTTTAGTCATTAACTGTCCGTTCGGACACTTACTACACACGTAATTGAATTGAGGATCGTATCTTGGAACACTGCCGTTTTCTTCATTTTCTGTCAAATTCATACCGCGGAAAAGGTAACTTATGAAATTCTACAACTTTATTCCTTCCACTTTGAAGCTACTTCCTGCAATTTCAAATATTTTTTTTCAAATCCCTTTTTTTTTTTTTTTAATTTTTTAGGTTTTTTCTTTTTTTAATGGTTTTTAAATTCAGAATTATTTGTAGGCCACTTTTCCAAATATACTACTTTCCAATAGTGAGATGGACATATTAGTCAAACATGAATTAAGACAATTAGAACCTGTCAGTGAACTGTCAGAGCCCTGAGAAAATGAATGTATGCATACTGATTGTTGATGCCTCTTGGTCCCAGCATAGGAAAATGATGAAAAGGTTTATGGACATGCTACAATTACCTATAATACCCAAATGGTTTTATTTACTCATTATTAGTATAAAGACAATTCTGCATCAAAATTAGGCTATATCATGGGTTTTGAACGGAATTCCAACGACAGTGATTCCATGCTGGCCTGCGATGACTCAACGCGTGAACGTTGTACTAGCCATGCTTCAATGCAGCATCATGTGAAGCACTAGCGACGCGCACTATTTTCCGCATGCTAGTTGACCATTCCTGCGGTAATGCTTCATGTTCCTTACGTAATACTGGGCTCGTGGTCATGTTGTAAGGCAATTTTTTTTTCTTGATCATGCCTTAAAATAGTAATAATGCTGCACTGTATTATTGACAGCCTGCAACCAGCAGCCACAGTAGAACACTATATACGAAGCGAAATTTCTTGAAATTTCACTAGGGGTGGCGCTGGGGCATTTTGGAGTTGGTCACCCCAGTACACCAACCGGCGTGGTACTTTCCAAATGGTTAGTCAACATCATACAAAACAAACGTAACTTCTGGGTCAGACGCCAAACTCCAGCCTCTTGCGACAGGACACATTCGCGAAAACGAGAGAAGGACCATTTCCCTCTGGTCATTTTAGGATTTTATTTATCCTTGAAACTATACTTTTTATGAATTTTAACTTTAAAAAATCGTGTTAAGATTGATTAGGATAATGTTGGGGTAGTGAAAATAAACAAATAAGACTTTTATTGAGTCATGTCCATGGACCTTTAAATAACATAATTGGAAATTACTAACTACAATTATTACACTTTGGATGTTTACATTATATGGAATTCCAGGAGAAAGCCCATATTGTACTGACTTGGCTACTAATGGTAGTGATATCACGAGCCACCATTCTTGTGTATCTGGCATGCTTTTTTGGCAGATTGAAAGCCACAGGTCAGTAACTCCATACCAGTGCCTTTTGTTTATGTTAGCCCTTACTTGTTATACTGTTAGCTGATACGTGACAATGCCACTGCCACCATTCATTGTGGCAGCTGGCTGCTTTTGACAGATGTTGAAAACACATGTCAGTAACTTTGCATACCATTGAGCTCATTGCTTTTTTGCTGTCTTTGTATTGATGTTAAAAATATTGATCTGAGGGTGCTAGGTGAGCTACCACTCAACTGATGCAGCAGCAATAATTTTGTTTATTATTAGCAAAACCAGAAATTAAATGTACTTTTTAGAAATTCAGTTTTTTTTTTTTCAAATAAGCAAGTGATTGAATTTAGGCTTAATTTTATGTTAAGATTATTTTAATGGAGATTGCCAAACACCCTTTTCAAAGGCCACCTCCGAGATTTGAAAATACTTTTTTGGTGTGTAGGTAAATTAAAGAAAGGGGGGGTTGTATTAGAAACTAAAGAAGCTATCCACCTAAAATGCTTAATTCAACTTAATAGATGAATCAATTCTCGTTTTCATGCAGTAACATTATGTACCTCTATTATGCTGTGGATACTGTGTATAACAAACTTTACAACAAGTTGTACTTTTCTATATGAAGGACTTTGAAATCAGTTTTAGTTCTTTTACAACACCATGATGAGTATATGTACAGCATTATAATTCAAAAAACCTGATTTATTAAATTAGGGCACCATTCTCAATGCAATCTCTGAGTAGCCTTTAAAGTCGTGGTATGCAGTGGCATGTTATGTCATAGAAAATCATGTTGGTCTATATAACACAAAACAACCAGTGCTGGCATAGAAGACCCCACACTACAGGTGAACTGGTTATCACAGTGTGTTAAAATTTTATCAATCACCCAAGAACATAAGCTCACTGAGCTGTGTTAGGAGGGTCGTTGAGTGCCAAAGCGTGTGAACACGTATTTTGACACTACAGAAATATCCTATCTTATCTTACTGCTGGCGCTCTTCTGTCTGTGCAGTTCACGCTCCATAAGAAAAACGTGTTTCACACAATTGGCATCATCTGTGGTCATAGTGAATTACCTTGAACTGACATCCTGTGTTCCAGAGACAAATATACAAGTTATACCCAGGTGTATTTTCTAAACCTAATATACCATGAATTGAGTTTTCTGAACTTGGCCTCGGACTGAGACTTTTGTTTTCATAGTTATAGTGGCTTGGATGTAGGCCCGTCATCTCAAGCTTTATGCATGGGTAGCTTGAGTTAGATTGTTGTATTGCTTTGTTTCCTTAGTGGCAGGTTTTTTAGCTTTAAGTACCAGTGAATACCTCTAGCATATTTTTTTTCAGTGCAATATATGAAAGCAATTCTCGCTTTAAATGGTAGTATTGATCAAGTGAGTTTTACTGTTTAAAGTACTAATTGTTTACAAGTACTGAGTGTAGCCCTAATTCAACTAAATAAAATGGGGTGATTTTTGTAATGTAATTAGACTGGACCAGCAATCTTGTCATTTTGCTTAATTTCCCCATAAGGTCCTATAAGAATTGTCTGCTGTCACCCAAACAATCCTAAATTTGGTCAAATAAAACCAAGTTTGATTTTTGGGCTTTTATTGTATCATATGAGCCATGTGCCCCAAAATCACACAATTTTTGGGCGATTTTGAATTACAAGAAAAACAGCTTTCTTCAATCATCTCTGCCATTAAAACAAAACATCCATTTTCAATCCTCTTTTGGCATAATTACTATAACAATCATACCTGTAAATCTTTGATTTATCTACTTAAGTTCCCACAAGTAAATCGTGCAGCGTGGAACCTTGGTGACGCACGTAGCAACGCAGTAAAGAATGGGCGTTATTTACGCCGTTCTTAAATGAGATGCAAGCACGGTAAAGAATGGTCATATTTAACGCAGTTTTCTGTAAATGAGATGCAAGCATGTATGCTGTGTCTAACGCTGAACGCTGTATGTACGCGGCAGATGTCTAATACGCTGGCCACGATTCTTCTGCGGAAACTGTAGCTCTAATTTTTGTCCATTACAACAAACAACATTTCCTTTCATATTGCCAACCTGTGGCAAATGTTAAAAGGAAGTCGTGTCCCCCTTTTTTGTCAGTAATTCCATATTTGTTACTTAGTCTATATGGATATTTTTGAAAATAGTGTTGTTTTTTGTCCCTACCTCACATACAAGAACGTCTAAATATTTTGAATTTAATTTTGGACTTGTGGTTCCAATGTTAGATTCATTATAGTGCTATAAAAAGTTTGTCCATATTCTTTTGAGGGAAATGAATTCAAATTGTGGCAAAGAATTTTCCGGCAGTGTGTGAAGCCTCAATCTGTGTGTGATGAGGGTGAAGTGTAAAAGAGTTTCAGTGGCATGACCGGTAGGCGGTAGAGGAGGAAATAAGTCCTCTTCATGACTTTCATCAAATCCCCCAGAGTTAATTATACATGATGTGCATAGGTAAATTGGTCATTGTACCTCATAATGTTCCTTCTGATGTCCCCACCTACCTCAATTGAGAGAGTCCAATTACACAGCCAGGTACTTTCTAGAAATACCTTTGAATTGCAGCTTGAGCACTGACCTCTACACATGGATAGCGGGATGCCGCACAGGTGAATGGTCGCCGAGTGAAACAACGGGAAGTTGTATTTTGACCTGCACAATGTGGCTTCACTTTATTGTCAAAGTTAAAGGAATTTTGTATAACAATAGAACATCTGTGTGGAATATGTGCACCAGCAGGTGTATGCATTGTTTCCTGCCATATTGCTAAGGCGAAAAGCAACTTTGTGTTGTTTCAATCGGCGACTCAGACCCGCTATCCATGTGTAGAGGTCAGTGAACTTTAGTAGCCTTGTGCAGTAGCAAAGGGGGCCAATCAGGTTCAACCTTATCACTGCACAGGTGATCTTCCAATGTATGTACCAGATAATTCTTCTTACCAAGTTATAATAATCATGGCAATACTAGTGGTTTGTGGTTTGAGAACTACCTTGTATTGTAATGGTCAGACTAATGGAGAGGGCTGTCTTCTTTTTTGCCATCATATTCAAAAGTGATTTTTTTGTGCTTGGAACATAATGCTTGCATGCTTAACTCATGATAGGTTGTACCTTCTTAATGAATAAGCATAGGGTGTTTCGGTGATGCTTAATTTAAGTATTATTATTATTAAGCTCAAAAATAGTAAACAATGGAAAGCTTTGTCAGCTGGTAGCAGAGTACCTGTAAGGAACTCTCAACTATACTTCATAAACATTTCGAAGTACAAAGTAATTAATTGATGCGCTGCGGAGCATTATCGCGCCTTACTACAAAACGCGCTTATACACTGTTAGGCGCAGTCTAAATCATGCGTGTTGAAGACAGCGCGTGGTGTAAGAACAAAAATCTCTTACACTGATACACAAAATGTTGGTCATATAAGTCAACAGGCATTCCTTGTGAAGCTGGTGTGGGAGTTTATTGAGTACTTTGTACTGCTAGTTTTTTTTTACAGAGTATAGCTGCTGGGTATTTTTTTACTGCTGTCTTATGGCAATGTACTTGTTAGTCACCAGGGGTCCATTCCCAAAACTTAGTCGTATCTGTGTGCATCTATGTCATGGCTTGAGTGGGCCAATTTTGTCCAAAGCCCTGTGTAAAGTATGAAAAAGTATGTTATTAGGACATACGCTGGGTTAGTATACACATTGGGGAACGACCCCTGAAGAGCTTTAATAGTATGACATGTACTGCCAAGTGTTGAAAGAGTAGACTGGCGAGTACCTTGGAGTCAGCAAAGTGTAGGTTACACTACAGTAAGAATGTCTGTGTATGGCCTTGTCTGTAGCTGTAAACTAGAACACTTGTTTTGCCTTGACACCATAGGGTAAAGCAAGATAATGTTTCCATTATTGTTACATATATTATGTCAAATATCCATTCACTTGGGAAGAGACCCGATGGGTTATGCCACTTGAAACACTATAGTAGTTACAATTATAGTGAAAAATATCTGATCTTCCTAGAGGTTACATGTGTACAGAATCCTTTATTACCAAGTATAGCTTTTAGAATTAAATGCCGCGATATTTAGAATTCTTAATGTTTTAAATCTTGACCAAAAATTATCTTCAGCATTCAGCTCAAGGACTTGTGAAGAAAATGTGATATCATCAGCACCCAATTCCAAATGTGTTGAACTTTGAAGTTTGGACTGGAAAGTGTGTAACTGTTTAACTTCATGGATGTATTTCAATGTAAAGATTTGTAAATACTGCTTATGTTTGACCCATCTTATTTACATTGAATATTGCCCTATAAATTATGGTCCTGTGGAATATTAACTAAAAAACACATGGCTGTAGTGCTAAAGGACGAATCCATATTTTGAAATCTATGCCCAATTGACCAGCAAAATCCGTGAACAGCCTCATTGGACTGTGGAACTTTGCAGAGTCATTCAGTTTGCGATTAGTTTGAATACTTTAAGATAGTTCATCGCACTGGAATTTATTTATTCTCCTCTTATTCATTACAAACTATCAAGAGTAAACTTAGACACTCTAGGGAATTAAAAATGAGCGATCTCCAAGTAAGATCAAAGACGAGGGTCAAAAATTTTAAAACTCACCTTGTTTGACAAGGTGGCAGATGTATGTGCCAAAAGTTCAAACAATCATGGAAATGGGTATTTTTGATTTCCTGTCTGATTTTCGGCCAGTCTTTGCACTGAATTAGCACATTTTCCTTGGTGGTTCAGTGACCATTCATGATCATTTTTAGCCTTACTCATTTGTGATTTCATTTCACAGTCATCTGATCAATAGTGCTCCCCTGATGTCCTTCCTTGATGACTGCACAATCGAGGACCTTTCACACTTCTTTTGCTAGTCATATAGGAGGTTAACCCTGTAGCATGTAGGTGGCCATTTCCATCTGATTTTGAATTGCAATATTCTTGCCCATCTACAGTGGATAGTCTGGTTGTAATCTGGGGGAGGGGGAGGTTCTCAACTTTTTTTTGGTAGGTATGTGCCTCCCGGAATAAAAAAATTGAGGCTCTGGAGCTGATTTGAGGCCCAAAAAATGGAGTCTCCGAACTAGGTTTTCCAAAAATTCCAGAAAATATGCTGCAATTTCCCTCAATTTCCAGCTACTTTTTTGAAGAAAATTTGGTAGAATATGGCTTGGGACATGAAAAGTAGGGTCTCTGAAATGGTCATAAAATGGGGGTCTCTGGAACTGAAAAAGAGCCTGAAAATGAGGGTCTTATAGGCGGTGCACAGCCATACTTCATCCCAGTGTGAGAATGTTGTAATGTGGGAAAATGTGTTTTGTACTTTACTGGAATGTGGCTAGGGAAACATCAAGTCAATTTCACCTACTCTCCATTAGTACCACAGTTTTTAGGGTCGTGTGTGTGTGTGTGTGTATGTGTGTGTGTGTGTGTGTGTGTGTGTGTGTGTGTGTGTGTGTGTGTGTGTGTGTGTGTGTGTATCTGCTTTTGCCTTTAAAGGCTGACTCAGAGATTTCAAAAGATATTTTTTGTGTTTAGTAATTAAAACTAGTCAGCTAGAACTAAAGATAGTCACCTAAAATGCTAACTAAATTCCAAAATTTGAGATGAATCAGATTTTTCGTTTTGATGCTGTATATATTTATGTGCAGTATAACAGTGCCATAGTGATAAAATTCTGGATCGGAATTTTACAACAAAGTGGTGATTACGATTTAAGCTTAGTTATTTCACACAGTGATTAGTATATGGACAAGCATTATGTATATGCAACAAAAAAAAGTTTGAAAATTGAGGGTGCCCTCCTCAGGAAATCTCTGAGTCCTACTTTAAACTGTTGTGTCCTGATAATGAGACCGTAAACATGTTATTACATTCTCTTTCTGGAGATATTGAAACATACCGCCCTTTGGTTATGCTTTCAAGTTAAAATCTAAGTATTCTTTGGCTGTTGCTTCTGCCAAAATTTTTGCTTGACATGTTTTGTATATTTTGTTTGATATTCATATTGCTTTGATATTGTTTAAACTATCTAAATGTACCTATTATTTTGTCTGTGGCTTGACTATCGTTACCAGGAGTATGAAAAGTTAATGCAGCTTGAACACAACCTATACCAAGTACAAGACAATCTAAATGTTATAGCTTATAGGCTTAAAATAATAAGCTGTTGCTTATGAATTGTGATGTAGAAGGGTTTTGGGTATATAGAATGTGCACTTTGTTCATTTAAATGAGACTTGTTACCATAGCAACATTTTGTATTTTGGACACCTCACCAACAAGCCTCATTTGAATAATCAAAGTGCATGTCGGCACATTCTGTCCAAAGCCCTTCCTCCTCACAAGTTAAGAGAAAAAGAAATATTTATTTTAGCTATACTCTAGCTATACTAAATATTTAGGTGAAATTGCACCTAATTTAACAAATGGATTCATCACAAACACAGTTTTAGACTTTTTTTAACAATGGGTCCTGTTTCACAAACCGGTTGTATTGAACTTTTTTTCTTCGTTAAATTGGTGACCATTTCAGGCATCTTCTTTCACTAGAGCCGACTCTGAAACATCTGTTTTGTTATTTCTTTTTTGTTAAGACTTATTTTGAAATTCTAATTTCCATATGCATGCATTGATTATCTAGTAATCCATTATGAAATTTTAAATAATATTGTTTTGATAAATGAGTACATTTGATTGTGTAAAAGTTCAACAGCATGCAAAAGAAGTTTGATTGAAATGCTACATTTAAAGGCTGATGACTTTCGGGATTTATGAATCTAAATCTTTTTTTATGTATAATTAACAATATAAAACTAAAGATAGTCACCTCAAATGCTAAATTCCAAAGTTTGATTGAGAGGAATCGGATTTTTCGTTTTGATGCAGACCTATTTATGTGCAGTATAAAGTGCCATAGGAATACTGTGTATAACAAAAAATCCGGATGAGAATTTTTAAAACAAGATGTGATTTTTCTATATGAAGGACTTCTATTGAGTAGCTATTTCACGCAGTGATTAGAATATGGACAAGCATTAAGTATTGCAAAACCATGATTTATTTGAAAATCGGGGGCGCCTCATCGTGAATGGTCCTGAGTCGGCCTTTATATATACTATTTATGAAAGATAGGAACATTTAGAAGTAATTTTATTGTATTGATGTCCTTATATGGCATTGATCTATACTGATACTTGTGGAATTCCTTAATTATTGAGTAATAATATAATCAATATATGGAACATAATAGCAAATCACAGTATGTCTTAAATGTATTTTATGTAGATGTTACCAATCTTTTAACCATTTTTCGGCGAACATTTTAAAACTGAATGTGTAATCGTTGAATGTATATGTAAATGTGTACCTTTGTAACACTTAATTTTCAAAAACAAACTGGTTGTATTTGTCCTCAACTGTGTTCTTCTGTAAATACAGGGGTGTCCATTCCCTTCCATTATTCACCCCTGAGGGGTGGGGGAATAGGTTTTTTGTTCTCTATGGTCTTTTAGGGAAGAATTGGTTAGCTTTGAAAACCAATCGGCTACCTAACTCAAGCACGGGCTCAAGCATGATGCTAAGTGAAATTGGGAGATCAGACACATTTTTAGCTTTACACATTAGTGAAGTATCATCACATACATGACAGTCTTTACTTTTTCTACAGCATTAGGTAACCAATTACAAAATTATAACAAGTAATGGACCTATATCAAACCTAAGGACTTCCTATAGCAGGTTGGAAGTCGGCTTAAGTTGAATTTATTTCACAAGTGTTGAAGTCTGTTGGCCCCGATATGATTGAAACCTAGTTCACTATTATCGATACCAGAATGTTTAGTTTTTTATCAAGACTTTTCATGATCCTGTATCAACGCTTTCTTTAAATCAAACATATACGCCTGTATCAGGCATAGCCATTATCCATATTTTTTAAAATATAAATCCTGAACATCATTTAAAGTTTGGTAGTTGAATGGTTAGAACGGAAACCAGATTGAGCGTTTGATAATAAACCTGCCCATTAGATAAATTAGCATATAATTGACATGGACACAGACGGCCCTTTCCAATAATTTTTGAAATATTGGCAAAACGGAGATGGACCTATAATTACCTACATCTGTTTTGTCGCCAGTCTTAAATATTGGTGTTACCTGGCTTTTTTCCATTCATCAGGAAAAGTATAGATCCACTCATATGAGCAAGGCATTTTGAGATTAAAGGTGCCCTCAAATTTCAAATCCTAACATTGAATTAATCTAATCCTGGTTGACTTATATTTTGCAGTTGCATATTGATCAAAACAAATTCAGCTGAATTGTACTAAATTTATTACCATGCAATTATTGCATGATCAGAACAAACACTAATACAAGGACATTAAATTTATTGTTTATTAAATTTACTTACCAAGTTCATTGCCAATAGAAGTAAAGTATATTGAACTCATTGCCTATCTGTACTCTCACTTGAGCATTTATTATTTTTTTATTAGAAATGAAGTTGGGACACTAGAAGTTTGGTCGGTACAATTTCTGTATTGTTTCCATAGCATTTTTGCGATCGTGATATTGTTAATTATAACATCATTGCAATAGTTCTTTTTAGTCATATCTCATATTGTTTGCTTTATTTTGCTGTATTCCAATCCTTTATTTACAAACAAGGGGTGGGTCAAGAACAATGGGGACAGGGAGGGTCATGAATAAGGGGGGACCGGGACAATGGAGTCAAGAAGAGGGGAGACAGGGTCAATGGGGTCAAGAAGAGGGGAGGAAGGGACAATGGGTTACACTTAAGTAACCAAGGGGGGGGGTTCCTATGGACCCCAAAATTGGTTTTCCGCGCTGGCAGCTTTACGCGTGGGAGTTTGCGCCAAATTGCTTGTAAATTGTCGCCTTTTAAATGCGCTTCTTTTCATACCAAAATAATTAACAATCGGCCAAGCCGGTAAGAGTTAATTAGTGGGGGTCCCATGGGTCCCCCCCCCCCCCTTGGGCCACAACGAGAATCATTTGACGAATTTTTTTTTTTTGCTGAGATAGAGTTTAAAACACCCTTAAATGTCAAGTAAACAAATTTTAGTAAACATTAAAAAAACTTCAACCCTTTATGTGCTGAAAACAAACAATTTCATCGTGACAGTTGCTAAACCGTTATGTACAAACTCTATGGGAAAATGGTATGTATTTTGCAACACCGTTATAAAAAAAGGATTCCCTAAAACTGCGGTTTTATGTTGAAATATCATTATAAGTGGGGTCTTCTAGAATAGATATATTCAAAATAAAATAAGTTTTCAAAATGTTTGAAGTAAAGCGCAAGGGCTCATCTGAACTTTCCGTCTTTTGTTGCCCCAATTTTCGCTTTTTGAAAACAATGTGTTTGCCCCTAATCCAGCCGAAATAACAAAATTTGCATTTTTATTGCTGATTGGGGTGCTTTGCACTTCACATGTGTTATAAATTTCGTGCAAAAATTTCCCCTCGAAAAATGGTTTCCTTAGGGGGGTCCTATGGACCCCTTCCCCCCCCCTTGGGCACCATCGGGAGTGAAAACCCCATTGTCCCTTAAAGGGCCATGGACACGGCTGAGTAGACATTCTTAATCTTACATTTTCGTACCTCACAGTATCCTGATCATATCGCACACAGATTTTTACAAGTGAACATGGGAAGTGGTTAATTTCAAGGATAAATATACCCAACTGACGGGGCCTTCTCCAGGGGGGGTGTTTTCGCTAACGGTATCAGATGCCTGGAGTTTGGCAATTTGCGACCATATATACTTAAAACAGACGATGCTGTACGCCGCGTTGAAGAATAGCGGCCACCGTAACCGTGGTTTGAAATTAATAAATTCCTACGGTATCCATTCGAAACTCGCACGCGTACGCGCATGGCGCCGTAACCTGTTGGCCTGAAACGGTACTCGTTCTATGCAATGCTGAATTATTAATAATTGGTACACCACGCTATGTAAAACAGGGAATTATGAATAAATTGGTACACCACGCTATGAATAGTACGCACTGCGGGAATTGATGGTTACGGCTTTTGAGCTGGCGTTTTCAGTGTTATAATAGAAATCTGTGATTTGACCCCGTTTTAATGACGTCAGAGTAACAAGTTGTAAACAACGCTACACGTGGGGGCTAACCGCAACCGCACCTCCAGATTCTCTCCTTGTCGGTTCTTTTCTGGGAACTTGAATAAAGCTATTCTGTGCTGATTCTCCTTGGCTGTACGGTCACCGCTGTGCAGCCGTCGACATACAGCGCATTAATAATCGTATATTTTAAGGCATCAATCAAGAAAAGTATGCCATATGATACAACACTAACGACACATATCACGAGAATCAACTGTTACGTCTGCAAGAAAACTGGGCCACGCGCACGTCCGTCCACGATGACGATCATTCGCTATCGCGTATTTGTTACTCGGACTTCACTTCTGGGTCACCTTGCCACGCGCGATAATCACTTTCATTTTGGAATTCCTTTGAAAGCTATGTCCAAAACACATGAGATTATGCCCATTGTTTATCAAATATACGGTTTCTCAATACTGCTTCATGCCAGCTGTTACATTGGATACGCAATACATACTATGAATGAAACCATTTTTTTGCTGGTAGTATATATGTTTAAAGCATGTCCATGGCCTTA
>JAMKCH010007385.1:0-60140 GCA_023653785.1 Ophioderma brevispina | reverse complement strand
CCACTTACAAGGGAGGTGTGGACCCCGCGGCCGGTCAGTGCGACTAGTGGTGGTGAGTGTGTAGTCATGGCAACCATGAACAAGCTCTGCAAAGTTATTTCTGCCCTTTCAATGATTCTTTCTTATCCTTATATGGCAAAATCCATTTTAAACGTATGAAATTTGCAGATGTCGCTTATCATATTCGACCGGGTCATGAATTAGTTGCTGCCCTTCTCTTAGTTTTAAATCGTATTTCTCTCTGGCCTGCTCTGTATACTGGTATAAGCAAAACAATCCACTCACTATTCACCACGATTTTGGACGTTGGTCTTTTGATATTATTTAAAATCCCCAATCGGCTATATAAATCATCACAATGACAGAAAAGCCGGGAGAAAGGAAGAAGCGAGCTCCGCAGGAAACTGCTAAATGAATATGTTGGAGGCTGGTGTATTCGATGCATCATCGATGCCATGCCATAGCATAGAGCCCTCAACCTATGATCGATGCCCACTTAGACTGGACTCGCTTTATCCTTACAAATGATGTCACGTCGCGTCGCGTTCGCGTCGCGCATGGTTTTTCTTTTAATTTTTCATAATACTAACTTTAACCAATCCGAAATTGTTTTTCTAACCGATTTTCATCATTGTCACAGAATCAATTCCTTCTCTCTTCTCTTCCGCTATGACGGGTGGACGTTCATGATGAAAAACTCTTACGGCACTAACGGTGTATGCATCACCCACGGTATCCCCGGTATCCCCTTCTTCGTCGTTGTCCTCGCCGGATTATTCCTCACCGGGAAATAACCCGGCTAGCTCTTCGCTATCCGGTGTACTTCCCGACGATGAAATATCCCATTCTGATTCTCATCTGCTATTTTGGACTCAGGCTTGAACTTCCACCTCATTTTGGTTGAAGACGAAAGACCTACGAAACTGATTTCTCACTCAGTTTTTGCGTGCGTTTTAGTATACATGACTATGGACCGGTGTTTTAATGACGTCACAGGCATAGAGCCCAATTTGAAGAAGTTCATTCTGTTTTATGGGGGTCTAGGAAAATAATCTTTTCATGTAATTGTGACTTACCTTAGCAATTTGGAAATGAAACTGATGTTTCTCGTTTATTTATATCACAAGCCTTCTATTGATATATATCATAATTTCATGGTGTGTGGACTTTAAGTATATATATATATATACACTTTCTATCACATAGTTGTGAAATCGTTTTAATCGTTTTGTTGGTTCAATATAAGTCAACATCATGGCCAACCATAATCTACGAACGTGGTCATGACGATCATTTGACTGACACTGTGGAAGTCATTTTGAGTATGTTTGGATAATGAATCTAAAATAATCCATGACATTTGACCTCGTTTCAATCGACAATCTTCAATGATCACTGTAATACCACATCCACTTTCGTGACGGAAGTAGCATTTAGGGCTATTCTCAAATGACCACTAGAGTTTACCTCTTATTACCATCATTCTGTATGACCCATCCCACTTTTAACCTCTTTTTAATATTGCCTATAACCATTGCTCAAGGGTCATATCAAGCAACTTTTTGAGGATAACCAACCTTGGAGGGGTCCCTTTTATAACATCTCACATTGCAATGCATTAGGTACCTTCCCTCTTATCCTAAACACACGGCGATAAAAAACCTTGTCACTGCTCACGGGTCATTCTGACAACGGTGGTTTCAATTTTCCGTTTAAATAACATGTTCTAAAGTATTTGACGCATAACATCATAGGGGCATTTTGAATATTTGACCAATGATATCAAATTACTCTAAGTAACCTTCGACATCAAGTTCCTGAACACCGCTTTTATCAACACCCATCGGTCATCCCAACCAGGTTTCGTTTCGTAATGAAGAGCAGCACTAGAAATCTGTGTAGGGTACTGAAGAAAAATTACAGGTATTTACAGGTACTTTCCTTTCAACTACGCATAGCATAGCCTTATTGATTTTAAATCCATACTTTGTATTTGTTTTAACGTAGGTGATCATTCTAGAGTTGTTCTCGAATTACTTGACGGAGATCCACACTCGGACTATATAAATGCAACATTTATAGATGTAAGTTATATTTTGCATTTTTACTACATTCACAATTACCTCCACAATTATGTATCTTATCTTATAATCACAATACCATTCATGAAGGCGAAAACACATCTTGCAAACCAGCTACATCAAGAGTATTTAGATTTATTTACTTCTTTGCGAAATAAAGTTAGATCGGTTACAAAAAAGTAGATAAATATATTTTGCGATAATTAAGGTATTGCATTGTCAAAACACGAATAAGACTCGAACAACAAAAGCCGCCACACGCCTGAAATATCCAACGTGTGCCTTAGATCTTCAATTATTGTTCATTGTGCCAATGATGCCAGCTGTAAATGCCTTGACATGATCTGCGTACTGCAAGTCTACTTTTCTCCAGACCTAAAGTTGGCTTAGTTTGCCCTACTATTGCTCGACACCGAAGAGGACGCCCCCTGCAAGTATTAACTAACTAGTTTTTTTAAAAAGGAAACCATCTCTAATTTATAATGATTTGATACAACTATCATCACATCTAATCTTCCAGTAAAGGCACCCTCCGCGTGCCAAATACGTACACAGACAAAACCTTTTGAATTCTTCTGTCTGTTAGAGAAAAATCATATTAATGTACATTAAAAAAAATAAAAAAAATATATCTAAACAAATACATCTGAAAGAAAACCAAAGCAATAGTATATATCATTTTAAAGACCAGTAACATAACCTATTTTAATTCTCTATCTAATCGCCCCCTGCAGTATTCACTAATATTTTACCTAAATGCATGTTAATGTTTTTTAAAAGGAACCAATCTTCTAATTTAATTATGATTTATACAATATTTCCACATCTCATCGTCCAGTAAAAGCAACTCCTCCGCGTGCCACAATACGTACACAGACAAAACCTAATTTGAATTCTTCTGTCTGTTAGAGAAAATTATCCATGAATATCAGTGTTTATTTATATCTTATATTCTGAAACAGACACTTCTTGAAAGAATACCAAAGCAAATGGTAAGTACTGTATCCACATTTAAAGCCATAACACACATTTCTTGAAAACTTGTAAACTATACCTAGAATGGTAAAACTTTTCACACTGGACGGACAATCGCTTCTTGTAGAACAAATACGCCCAAAACTTTTGAGCATCACCTATTGCAGGTGTATAGTTTCCCCAACACAACCTGGGCAAAATCTCAAATTGTGACATTGATGGCACTCGTCAAAATTTTCGCTATGTCATTGCACCTTTAAGAATGTTCTCATCGTACCACAAGTTATAAACATTAAAAAAAACATTTGTGATTGGTAATTGCGAATCACACAAAAGACCGAAGGGGCCCAATCAAGTATAAGCAAGTTTTTTTTTTCACAATAGTAGGCTCTGCCTTTTTAAGCATTTAATTTAAGTATAGGAACAAATTCAAACTGTACATCTTTGACGAAAAGTCCTCTAGTGTAAAACCTACTCAATACAAAAATATGCAAACACAAATGTTGAAAATGTTTCCTTAGCTAATTTATATGACTGTATCCTAAGCTTGATGTTTTGTTTCAGTTTTAGTTCACTTTAGTTAACTGCACTTGTATTTCAACAGGACGACAGCTTGATGCTTGGTTTCAGTTTTTATATAACTTTAGTTACCTAAACTGCACTGTATTTCAACAGGGCTAACAACAGGAGAAGGCATCCTTTCTGCTCAAGGTATTTATAATATTTTCAAACTTATTATAATATCCGTGGGTGGTAATCAGGGATCTTTATCTGCAAATAAATGACTTTTGTTCACGACGTTTGCGGAATACTTAGAAGTTAAGGATCACTCTAATAGTTATTTTTTCTACTGAAAAATGTCTCAGGGATACAAGTGACCCTTGCAAAAATATAGTGCCCAAAAAACAAACAAGAATTAGGGACAATATAGGGATAAACAAAATTATAGGGAAATATAGGAATTGTATGTATTTTTTACTTGAACTTGGGGCCTTTCCTTGTATATCAGTAGCATTTTTTAATCATTAGAAACATTATGTCAAACCTGTGAAGCTATCTCTAGCTGTACTTGCCTAATGATCGACTCCACGTTGTGGGTAATTAATCAAATGGAGGACAAGTTTTCCTGAAGTCAATTATTTCATGTATGATCTATATGTCCAAGTCCATTTAAGATTTGCCTGATTTTGAACTGGATCCAAAATCCATACATCATAGTACTAGTTTTATATGTTTTTTTTGGGGGAAAAGTTTTCTAAGTTTTTTTTTAATTTATTCCATTTTGAGATATATTGGACACCTCACACTTCACATTGGAATTTTTTTTTTTTTTTTTTTGTGCACGTACTCTTTCTGCTATCATCTGGCAACACTAAGAGTTGTGTGGGGTGTATATTAGAAGTGGTAATAACCTCTGTTATTTCCTTCTATCTTCAACACTTACTTTTTACGTAACACTGTAACTTTCAGGCTTAAGCCCATTTTGTGCACCTAGTATAGGGAGGATTACCAAGGAAGGTGCATTTTGAAAGTTTTCTCAAAATGAATGGACCAAAGGGTCCCCACATGGGTCCTTAAACGGTTATAAAAAGATTCTGTATACAGGCCCAAGTCATTGCCTTGTTCTCTTTGAGCAAATTTGTTGGTAATTAAGACATTGGCAAGATGTTTTACAAAAATGAGGTTAATCTCATAGATAGGTTCATAGAGGTTAATCTGTGTAGAACCCCTATATGTTTGGGCTGGTGATTTTTTTTAAATTAAATTTTTGATGAATCATAATGCTGTATAGCACCCTTATTTGCACTAAAAATTATATACATTTTTATAGTTTTAAACCAAATTATGTTAAAGGATACATAGGGTTCTTTTAAGATCAATCTGTGTACACCCTGGCGAATCTTGAGCCAGTGATTTTTTTTACAAACTATAAACTTAATCATCATGTGTGTAGAGTAACAGGATATGAACTTGTTTACAAAGTGGTGAGGTTGAGAGATATTTATATACAATCAGGGGAGTAATAGTAGAAAACACAAATACAATTTTTCTTTTTAATGTTATAAATTAAAATCAATCGATATTCCTACGTACCTTTTTGGTGCAAAGTTTCATTTCCCCCAAACTCCCTCAAACAAGTTAAAAAGCCAAGATCATCTAGGGCTTGTACCTGAGCCCCTAAATTTTTTTGAAAAAAATACATATTGCAAATCCTCAGAATGAGTAGCCTTTATCTATTTACCACCAAGATGACCCTTATAAATGGTTAAGGATTCAAGTCCTCAGCCACAGACTCTCAACGCAACAAATCTGAGTAGCCCCTCCCAGAGAAACAGTACATTTTGCTTCATTTGTTGTTGTGTTGTCCGAGTTTACCAACTTTGAGACTACTGTTTTTACTTATTTTAAGCAAGTCTTGATTTCTGGCAAAAGAAATTTTCTGATTTTATCATAAATCACAAACCAACATTTATGCCTCAAACTAAGTCATTAAAATCCAGAGAAGTCCTAAAATTGGGCTTGATGAAAGATGATCTTTACCTATTACAACCATGCTGCTAAGATTGGAGATATCCAATTTTTTTTTTGTAGTGCTTTTTTTAAAATGTTTCAGTTTTTTAATTTTTTGTTTTTTATTTAATAGTGTTTTGTTGTTAATATACTTTGAAAAAAACATTCAAACACATCATCTGTTAATTTCTTTTGATAAAGAAATATAGGAATATAGGGATTTGGGAATTTATAGGGATTTATAAGGAAAGGGTAAAAATAAGAAATATAGGACTATAGGCCGCTTTGTAGCCATGTGATATAGAAAATACAGCAGAAAGAATTCAATGATATGAATCCCATTCTTAAAAAGCTGTTGAAAAATGTGTAAGCAATTCATTGGTGATGGCCCGGGTCAATCGATCGACAATTGAACACAAGGGTAGTACGCGCTGTTATTGATGTTATTTTTAGGTTGAAGCGCTCGCGTATACCGGTTTCTGCTACGTCGCGCGCGCCTGACCAACGTTGCGTCTCGCCATGAGTATGATCTTTGAGTTAAAGGGTTGTTCGATTGTTGTCAATGGGTGGTGGCAGTCCTTTCTTGGTGTATTTAAGCCGTAAGCTTCGCGAAAATGGGTTTTGTTATTGAATTTGTGATTGACCTCTTAAATGATAAAGTGTGTTAAGAAGAAAGACCGGCCGCCGGCTGTCTTCCACTTAAATAATGGTAGAGCCTTGGGGTCATTCCTAGTAAAGAGAAGTACCCGGTTCCCAAAATCATACACTTATTCTCTACTTCAATTACCTTGTAGTAAGGGTCCGTAACGGACACTAATGACTACTATTTTGTTTCCATAGGCTGTTTGGTCCTATCACTTGCGGGGTGTAGGCTACCGATTACGTAGGCTATACCAACGGAGATGGCTAAGCATTGTTTCCATGTTTTCCATCCTGTGGGTGGTAAGTTATGTTGACAGACAGCCAAAACTATTTTGTATTAAAATTATAGTAGCAATACTTGGTATATAGTAGATTAAAATGTTTCATTTGGAATCTGGAATTGGCTTACTTCCAACGGTATGACACTCTGAATTTATAACTATATCTAATTGGAGAAGAGAAAATGCACCAGTTGTATATGATATATTGAATGGCGACGTATATTTTACATATTATAATTATATAGAGCTTATTAATTACCAAACTATGACACATTATTTAACGTTAAGTGCTTAGAATTAATAAACTTACTAAATTAATATAGGTCCTAAAAACAAGACCGTGAATGTATGTGGAGAATGATATGGCAGGAGCAATGTCACACTGTCGTTATGCTGACTGATCTGGAGGAAGGCGGCAAGGTAATAAGAGACTGCATGTATATACTTCAGTAACATAACATCCCTACTCACCCATAAACTAACCAAAACAGAATAATATTTTATTGGGTAATATCATGTAACTGTACCACAGGTATAGTTAAAAATATTGTATCATTAAAGCTCGGACTGCGATACACAACGGGGTCAGGTTCTCTCGGTATCGTGCACACGCAAAATTTGGTTTGTCTTATAACCGGTTATATTTTCCATCTGACGTTAATCAGGCTTAATTTCATTTATCCGGTGTTTTATCTGTCAGCAAAACGTGAACATATTTGGCCCAATGGGAGGTCAATTCCCTGAGAATATGGAAATATATCAGTAACAAAGTAAACAAAACAAGGAAGAAGAAACATGTGACAACTTGTTGTCCGTCATCTCCAAGTTCTAAAGGTAAAAAAAACCAAAGATGCACCCAATTTAAAACTTAAGAATGAACATATATAAGTAACAATAGTCATTTAAAAGAGGCACTTGGGTGCGTATGTCGTTGGCATTAAATTTGATGATAGCATTGGCTATTGCGAATTTCTCTCACTTTGTTTGTAATTTTGTTTATTAGAGCAAAACTACGCCAATCAAGAGATGATGATGGACGAAACGCGTCAAAGCAAGCAGTTGCATTTAACTGACTGGCCTGATATGGGAGTTCCAGAGTTTGCAGCGCCACTTTTTGTGAAATTGATAGGACAAGTTAAACCTGTAATCCGTCCATGTGTCCAACCGTTCATTACATGCAGGTTAGATGTCTATTCATCGTGAAAAAAAAAAACACGTCAGAAGAAAGAAATTTTAATTCTAATAAGTACGCACCAACGCGTCTAACACCATTCCTCTGAACTTTATAAAAAGTACGAGCAGTGAAACGATTATGAAAACATTTTGAGGACCCTAAAAATAAGAACTATTATCTGTATCAAACAACCAATTTATTGACTCGATTTAATTAATTTGGTCTCTATTCATCAATCACCAATGATATCATGGGAAACAATTATAAAAAAATGAAAGCAGGAAATCATTGTTCGCCCCTAATTGCTAAATGTATTGGGGCGTCTGGGCGCCAGGAACCCCCTATTCAATAATGTGTTAAAAAAGACATTATCCGCGGAACACTTAAGTGACCAAGGGGTTTTCACTCCCGTTGGTGCCCAAGGGGGGGGGGGTTCCATGGGACCCCCCCCTAAGGAACCACTTTCCGATGGGAATTTTTGCACGACAATTTATACCACATGTGAAAGGTCTTAATACAACCCCAAATCAGCAACAAAAAATGAAAATTTTTGTTATTTTGCTGCCAAAATTAGGGGAAAAACATTGTTTCAAAAACACCGCGAAAATTGGGAAAAAAGACGGAAAATTAAAATGGGCCTTGCGCTTACACCAAACATTTTGAAAACTTATTTTATGTTGATATTCTATTCTAGAAGACCCAACTAAATATATTTAACAACAAAATAGCAGTTTAGGGAATCCTGTATTTTTTACGGGTGTTGCACCAAAATACACGTCGATTTTCTCATAGAGTGCTACAGTAACGGTTTGGCAACAGCCATGATGAAAGTGTTTGTTGTCAGACACATTATAAGGGGTATTTTTTTTTAATGTTAACTAATAATGTTTTACTACATGTATGTGTGAACTTATATCAGCAAAAAAAAAATTGCTTTGGTTCATTGGGTTCTTATTTTATTTTAAAAATATCTGAAATGACTTCCGTTAGTGACCAAGGGAGGGGGTTCCATGGGACCCCCACTAATAACTATTAACGGCTTGGCCGATTTTAATATTTTGGTATGAAAAAGGAAGAGCATTTAAAAAGTTCAGACAATTACAAACAATATTTTGGCGCAAAAAATCCCACGCGTAAGCGGCCAGAGCGAAACAAATTGTGGGGGTCCCTAGGTAGGAACCCCCCCCCCCTTGGTCACTTAAGTGTTAAGGGGGGGTCTACGTTTTTTGGAACGGAATGTCCTATTTACCTCAAACAAAAAAAAGCAAAGAAAGCTGAAGTTTCCACTTTCCTATATTCATGATATAATCTCATATTATGCTAGTAAGTGAGAGTTTTTAGCCTTAATCCAGTTTGTTACTTCTTTTAATTTTCATTGATCATACAAATTTCATTTGGCAATATCTTTATGAGAATTAAAGTATAATTAGTATCGGAGCAAAAGAAGGAATAAGCTGTAATTTAGAATGGAAGTGTTCACAAATCATTAAATATAAAATAATAGTGGTCCTAAAAATGACCCTTGTGGCACACCAATATATTACTAGGGTTATAATATACAAACTGGTTTCGGTTATTCAGGGGGGCAAACTTTAAACCATTCCAGTACTACACCCTAATACCATAATGTGATCCACTTTTTGAAGTAAAATATGTGGATCAATATATTCAAACGCTTTTGATCTTTGATGAATCGAGATATTACTCAACTGTAGTTTACACAGGGTTCAAAGGAAATTTAGTTTTTTATCTACAAGATCAATTATTCCATTGATGTGAATGGTTAGGTCTACATCAAACGGTTCTTGATTTAAGATATTGTGCTTAGTATGAGTTCAATACATCTATTGAAGACAAGTCTTTCAAGATTTTCAAAAAAAATGGCAAGTTAATTGAGTATTTTTCGGGATCGTCTTATACAGGGGTACAACTTGGCGATTTGCGCTGTTTTGGCACAATAACCGTTGCTCTAGACAAAGTTAAAGATCAGTTAAAGTTTATGATTGCATTTTTAACGATAAATTTCCAATGTTATCATGGCCTGATGCTTTATTTGAATTAAATTCATTATTACTTGAGATTTCATCAATCTATCGGTTTCATGAATAAGCTATGTTGGAGTGCTCTTTCAGATTCATAGTAATTTTTGCCTTTTATGGTGAATTCCTTGCGAGATTCCGGTCCGATTGTTAACAAAACAATGATAAAATTATTGGAAATACTTAAGGGTTACTAATTAGATCTCCTGCAGAATTCATAAATTGAGACTGATTATTTTCTCGTTTCCCTCATGCACACTCAAGATATAGCCAGTTACATCGGACGTCAGCATCAATTGTAAATACTGATGGCGCGCGCAATCCTCGCAGGCAAAACATTTCTCGGTCACATCTGTCCCAGAATAAGTAACAGTGTGCTTGACACGCGTGTTATCTCAGCATCTCTCTGTGGTGGAAGTTTTCCCGAACTTTTTTCTATTGTCTTCAGATATTTAGCGGTGAAGATGGGGAACATATTGATATGTTAAAGATTTATCTGAAAACCATTCACAGAGAGTACTTGGAGCGAACTGAAAACAAATCTGAGAACAATTAACCCCGATCCTTTGAGTTTAGATTCTACTTGGTCGGAGGATAACAAAAAAGATTGCCAATCGATGCACTACACGCGACCTGTAAAGCTACCTCATTCACACACAAGCCCATTCCGCACGAGTCTCTAAAAGCAATAACAAGGTCCCTTGCTGCTTCATAATACTTGTGCGGGTTATGTTAAGAAGTGCTTCTTTTTTATATCAGTTCCTAACTCCCAGTTTGGTTTCATCATTCAATCCGTGCCCTGGTTCCGCGGGGCAGAAGCTAACTGCATGAGTGCAGTGAAGTATGCCTGGGTGTGTCTCCACAAGTTTGGACAGATTCTGCACCGTGTAGGCCTACAGCTGGGTACGTTCATAACATGTACAGGTTTTTCCTGATTGACTTGTTTACTACTCCACATAGGCCTATATGTACTGTCCAATCGACAGTCTGGTTAAATAATTATTAAAAAAAATATTGAGGTCCTGAGGTGATGATGGATATTATCGCTCCTGGGCTACCCATCACCCCGAGGCGTCTTAGGCCAGTTAGCTAGGCCTATATAGTATGCTGCAATCATAGTAATGCTATGCCTACATAGTCTATAGGCCAGGTATGCTAGGCCTACATAGTTAGGCCAGGTATGCTAGGTCAATTGAGGTCAACTAGTGATATTCTCCATTCATCACCCGATATAAGACCAGTCAATAATTGTTTTATAGATACCCAATACATGTCTTTGATCACTGATGGTCAAACCTACATCCCGTGACATGTTATTTTCTATTATTTAGATTGCGTCCCAACCTCCTACTCTACTAGGCATGATAGGTGAATAGGCCTACCCAATGCCAAGACCAGCCCCTACCTAGGCTTGGGGTAATTGAGAACTGACACGAAAAAAATAATACCAAAACTGTAAGTAGAGGGGCCTACTCGCCAATAATCTTGTCCTGAGTGGAAGTTGAAGAGAAGGATCCATTTCAAATCAAATAATATTATCAAAAAATACTGTAAACTTAAACTGATGAGCTCATCGTAGAACGTAAAGTCTGACTCAGAGATTTCGAATATATTTTTTTGTGTGTAATAATGAAAAATAATCACCGAACTAAAGATAGTAATTTAAAATCCGCAATTCCGAAATTTGAGGATGATCCGGATTTTCGTTTTGATGCAGTAAACATTTATGTTAGTATTATTCCTCTAGGATTATACTGGTATAACAAAAATTCCGAGCCGGAATTTTATCACAAAGTTGTGATTTTCTATATGAAGGATTCGATTAAGCTTAGGCATTTCACACAGTGATTAGTATATGGACAGCATTATGTCATATGCCAAAAACACGATTTCTTTGTGGAAATTTGGGGGGAGGGCGCCTCCTCAGGAAATCTCTGAGTCGGCCTCTAACTAATCACCCCTCATTCCAGTTACAGTGTTTCGTTGCTCAATCCTTCACATTTTCCTGCACCCAGCATGGAGGCTTCATACATCTACCTTTTGTTGGTTCCCTTTTTTGTCTTGTTTTAACGCTTCATCACCTAGAAGCTCATGTATGCTAACAGTTGGTCATGATTAGATTAGAAATTAAGCACATTTGTTTTAATAATTATTCAGCTAGTTGATTTCAAGGTCACTATTCATGTATGTCCCAGGGAAGGTGATATCAGCGCATTGACCACCCTCTCTATTTCTGTTGCACTAATATGCATTAGGCCTATTGATACAAAATGAAATCCAGATGAAGGCTATTTTAGCTCAAAATTTTTCTTTAAGGGGAAAAATGCATTAAATTCCATTACTTTTTTTGCACCTGTATAGCACACATCCCTAAATTCTAATGTGCTACAATACCACATTGGCCTGACAGTGATTTATTATACATTCCAATATGAATATATTTTTTTTTTTAATTGTTATAATGGTCTGGAAATAAGGCAGTGTTAAAAAGAAATGTTATTTTATGTACTTTTTGTCGCATCACCCTGTAATATTTGTTATACCTTGAATATCCATCAAACTTCAGATTTACAATCCTGTATAAAAGGGGATATTAAAGAATAAAATAGGCTCTATCAAAAAATGTATACATTGTAGAATTTGGATCACAGCTTTTTAAGCTACCGGGTGTCCTCAAAAAAAGGAAACCCTCAAAGCGCCCTCTATTTCACGAAGAAAAAAAAGCAAACCTACCAAGTAATACACATCTGAAAAGTGCATTTCATTAGTTTTCCGACACCGAAAAAAATCTTTCCAAAGGCCACTATTTACCGAGTTCAAATTGCCGATTGAAAATTTGTACCACTTTTTCATTTTATAAATCCATGGATTGTTACTGTCTGAGCTGTCTTTAGACAATGCACCTTCTCCAAGCACATTCTTTCGTTTATGATTCTTTTGTTTTTGCGACAAAGATCAGTTCTGATTTGAAAAGGTTAGTTTCAATTATTATGACATTCAACAGATCGTTCCTGATTCTGCTGTTTAAGTGGCGCTGCGTTTGCCCCCCCCCCCCCCCCAAATTGACTGACTCTAAGACCATGAAGACGGATGCAGGCTTGCGCTCTCTCTTCCATTTCAATAATCGACTTCTAATCATTTCTTGTCCGTCGGATGCTTACAAAGGCAGCGGTTATTCTATTGCGAAGTTCTGGCACTGGCAAGTTTGCTGTTAGTTCCTGTACACTTCACTCTTTATGTTTCCCCTAGGACGAAGTCTAGCGGATTCAAATAATGTGGATCTTCGCAACAGAATAACGCTGCCTCTGCAAGCATCTACGGACAAGAATGATAGAAGTCAATGAGTGAAATGGAAAAGAGAACACAAGCCTACATCCGTCATAGAGGCAGCCAACTTCCCCGTGGCAATCGACGCTGGAACATCGAAAAGACTCGAAGTTTTAGAAATTTACACACTATTTATGTCGAAAATGCAAATCGATTGACGTCGTTCTTAAAACGTCGATTCAATTTGCATTTTCGACGTAAATTATAAAAAACCGTCGACCTGTTTTCGAAGTGCCATCGTCGTTTCGACTTCGCTCTAAACGATTATGCCCGCTGGGTCCCCAATTGGGGGGGGGGGGCGGTCAAGCATCGCAGTATAGAAGAATGAGGCAAGATCTTGAAATTTCTAATAATTGAAACTAAACTTTTCAATGTCAGAACTGATTCGTTGTTCAAAAACAAAGAAATCATAAACAAAGAATGAGCTTGGAGAATGTGTATTGTCTAAAGACTACTGAAAGAGTAACAATCCGTGGATAAAATAAAAAAGTGGTGCACATTTTCAATCGGCCATAACTCAGTCAATATGAAATTCTATTGGAAAGATTTTTTCGGTTTCAGAAACCTTTTCAGATGTGTAATAATATGTATGGTTTACTTTTTTCTCTTCGTGAAATAGAGGGCGCTTTGAGGGTTTCCTTTTTTTTTTGAGACACCCGGTATAATGAGAAATAGGGTAAAAATGCAGTCGATTTTCACAGCTATTTGCGCCTTTTGGAGTCCTTCGATTAGCCGCAACCGATTTGTAACAGCAACTGTTCTGGCAGTGTTGATTATTCAGGGCAGTAAATATAATAATTAGAACAATATTTATGGTGAGATTCAAAGCGTGTTATGACGTAATAACCCACCTTAAACCGATCTACTACACAGCGGTATACAGTGACCGCTAATGTTTTGCCTGCGAGAAGCTACTTCCGGGTCACGTGACCGACTCGGAACGTAAACATGTTAACTGGTCTATACTGAGTGCAATATAAAAACGATCTAGGGAAGCGTAACTTCTTGAAACACGTGTCTTTCGGGACAGACTGAGTTCCCCAGTTCCTCCACTCCCCATGCATTGCAACGGTAATATTTTCAGCGTATCTCCAGGGTTTTTCAACATTGACAGAATGGGGGGCTGGGAAGAGGGAAAGCACTGTTTTTAAACATTCCTTTAACGTCCCAGCTTCTCTATTTGGTGATATCGACATTGCGGTGGGAAATATAAGATAGAGAGAGAGAGTTACCACTCCCCGAAAAAAATCACAAGTAAATTTGGATGCCCCTATGGACAGGAAAGCCTGCTTGTAGCGCTACACGCCTGCCCCTGGTATTACATATTGGAAGGCACAGCTTCGTCGGCTTCAAGTATCGAAAAATCTCGGAAAGAAAGTTTATAGTTAGAGGTCCATAGCTAATTCTGGCATAAAAGCTGTTCCCCCCCATCTCCACCACCAAAAAGCCCTCCATGTTAATTAAGGTATCGTCATTAGTCAGTCTTGCCAATTCCCCCAACATTGAGTGGAGATTGTTGGTAGGATAAGGATGAAGTAGGGTTGGGGCTTCAACTGAGTATAACGGGAGCTCAATCTAGCTCGGGAGCAATATATGATGTATAGCACTGGTGATGAGTCACGTTCCCAACGATTTATTCCTTAATTGTAGATGTACTGTAGCTTTTTCAGTATTAATGATAAACCCCTATAACACTCTTCTCTGGGTTGCAGAAAGTGGGTGAACATCACCTTAAACTTTTGTTTTATTTAAATGACAGTGCGGGAGTTGGTCGACCGGAACTTATCATTACAATTGACGCTAATGTTTGACAATGGCGAGATAGAGGGCAAAGTCGGCATGTACAACTTTGTCAATGAAATGAGAAATAGACGGTTTTGATTGTACCAACAGAGGTATGCTATTAGCTCTACCAATTCAATGGCTTAACCAGCGGTAGGGACAGGAGCGTGTCAGATCCTTGCAACCCGCAGGTTTACCCTTACAATGAACTGACCGTTGTACAGTGTCTATGGAGAAGGATAAAAATTCGCCCCTCAGAAAAGGCCTTGTACACCACTTGCCACATACAAACACAAGATAATTATTTCCAATGCACGTGTGACTCAATGGTCATGCAATGAATACGATAGACTGCCATAAAAAGGGAATGTAGGTATCTCAATATAATGGAGCTGCTCTAAAATGATATTGTTATTCCTTCATATTATGTGGCAAAATATTCTTATTCACTAATAGGTAGTCGTTTGATACAATGATCATAGCCATTTGACAGAACTACATTGGCACGTGGGTGTTTCCGTCCGTAAATTAAGGGTGCCAGTAGACTTTGGTGGTCCCGTTTACTATGTGACATTTTGTTTATTCAAATTTAAAACAATGAGATATGTATTCAAACTGATAACTTCCATTTTAAATTATTTAATTTGGTGTCATATTTGCATCTTAATTTCAGATTATATAATATGAAACATTGAACTCATTAACTTTTAATGTTATAATATAAATTAAAGGTGTCCTTTTCAGTGTAAATGTGACACCAAGCTGTGACATGAATAAAAGCCTAAACAGTGTTTCTTGTTTTAATGTGCAGCCAAAACCTTGAAAATATATGGTATATTGTTCTGATTTATTATAAAGCAAACACATAAAGCTTCATAACATAATCAATCTGACTGTTTTGGTAATTAGCCTATCATGTTTATAATCAATGCCAGTCGTTGATTTCCCGTGTAAACAAAACCCAACATGTTGTGTCCGCTTTTCACGTTTACTTGTGGAACCATGTTTTTTCTGAGAAACTGAATGCAAGTTGACATGCCTAACGTTCATTGCAATTGTTTGCATACGTAATTCATGCGTATATATGCAAGTTTTTTAAAACATGTATCTAAAACCTTTTAAATTTTGAATATCCTGTGGTGATCTGTGGTTCCCATGTAAACGGGGGACACCAAATGGTGTCCCGCTACACTTGTTCCTTAAAAAACATTATTTTATAATCAGGTCATTAACGCATTTGTACTATTAATCTTATTGTGCCCCCTCAAATAACAAAAATGTACATATAAAACTATACACATATCACATAGTATGAAATTATCTTTAAAAATCAGAAAATTGGTTTGGTGCCCCATTTACACGGGGAACCGGAAATGCAGTTTTATTGCATATTTTAAAGTTTTTTAAAGTACTGTTTTACTAATTGAGTTGTTATTTTAATGATGGAATGGTAAGTATCATTATTTATTCAAGAAAGTTATTGAGAGCCTCCTTAAATTTTTGTTTGTCCTTTTTTCTCTCAAAATGTCCACAAGTGTTGGCCCCCTAACTTTACGAAACACCCCAAAGTACCGGCATGTTTTTTCCATCATTATTTGTTGCCAAAGACTGATAATTTGAAAGTTTTCGAACATATGCTTTGTTGTCTAGTCTTTTTTGCTTGCTCTTTCATATCGTCGTGGTCACGACAATCGATTTTTTGGTCAATTGAGGTTAATAGTTAATTCTGGTATGCATTTTATGTACTCTTTAATTGGTACCCAAAACTAAAAGTGAATTATCATCCCCCTCCTAACCAAAATAGCGCATCGAATAACGCCCCATTTGTATAAACGGGGGGGGTTTTTTTGCACAAACAATCGAATACTATTCGATAGCCTTGCGCGGTCCAATTCTCAAAGCACCCAGAACGAATTACGTATTCGCTGGGACAAAGATTGCTACCTTCAGTGATCAAAATCGATAATATGTCTATCAAGATTTAAGCAATCGGAAAGTCTACCTTTAATCTCATGAGTGGATTGGTCATGTTATTTCACATTTTAATCTTTTGTGTGTTTTAAATTATAAAAAAAGAAAAATTAAAAAAAAAAAAATATCCAAGTTTTGTTGTTTTTAAAAGTTTGTACCAATACAGCCAAATTTTATCACTTTTTAGGGGGCCATAGTGACATTGAACACTCGTAGTACCAAAGGGGAGGATTTACCCCCCAGGTAAACTTTCCCTCGTGCGCAAAAACGTAACAACTTTTCCGTTAAGTTCTTCACACAATTATTTCACATCCTCTGCTAATTTTGGCGAAACAAATTGAAGGTAGCACCGTCACCGGGTTAGCATCGAAGTCGATTGGTGGGGATTGTTTCTATTACCTCTACTACCCAATATTGAAAATTCAGAAATTTTTCTGATTGGTCGTTTTCCCATTTCTTCTGCAATAGTGAGCCGCTAATGCATTTTCTTATCATTTATTTCATAATCAGCATACAAAATCACATCAATAGGCATATAAATGTTAAAACCTATACCAACAAACAAAATAAAATCAAGTCGGCACATTATTCGCCTATAAATGATACTGCATTACCCTTTAGATATTAGTTCAATTGTTAAATATTGTGCACTCTATGGCTCTAAAATTATATGTTTATTAAAACTACAGTGTGATTCAAAAAAACCCTACGTCAGAATAAAAAATAATTAAAATAGTTAAGAATTGTTTTTCCTCAATGTTTGCTATGGTTTATAAAGAAGGATAACCAGGCTTTCAGAAAACTTTTAATTTGGTGTTATTTGGACTTTGGAGGAAGAAAGTTAGTCCTATTTTGCTGAGAGACGTAAAAATACTGTTTGCCGATTTGACCCAACAAAGATGCATCGCTTTACAAAGAGTAACATGGTCTGTCAGCGTGATTTAATTGAGTACAAGAGATTTAACACCAAATTATTGTTAAACAATAGACGGTGGGAGAGTAATGGAGGGATTATAAAAATAATAAATCCATAGATTACAAAAGAAAAATCAAAGTAAAAAATGTTCAATTTCCCAAATAAGAAATTCAAGAATAGTTGTGTAAGACCACAGTTTACTTTGCATAAGCAAGGTTTCATGGTTTTACCTAGAACGAAACTTGGGAGCAAATGTGAAACCATAGAAAGTTTTGTATTCCGCTTGAAAATCACAGCAGTGGCGATATTGACTTTTAAAGTTTAATTCCGATTTAATTTTCCAGAAAACTTCAGCTTTTATTTTTCTTGCAATTTAAATGGACCTGATAACTATATTTGTGGCCAAATAATTACCTTAGAGAATTACAACAAATCTCTGAGCAGTTCTTCATGTTCATGACATTGATATGGAGTGATTTTCATAACTGACTCTTTTTATTGAAACACTGTACATTTAATTTTTGCAGAGATTTTATACATATAAAGTATTTTACCCAATAGACCATTTATTCAAACTTATATGGTTTTTGTCGAGAAGAAATCGATACCATCTGAAATTGCATGTGTGAATGTCTGTGCGATAATGTTTATGGGATACGTCGGTGTCAGTCTCTCCGCATGGTAATGCGAAAAACGGCCCCCCTAACTAATTCTTAGGTCTCTCCGCAAAATGGACATAGTTTCTGGACCAAAGTCAGTGAGAAACAAAAAAATTTCTTTTAATGTGGGTTTTTTATTTGATCACACTGTAGTCATTTTCCATATCATTTGGGCCAAACCCGCAGTGAAAATCCAATATCCTACCTTTTTTATGCAAAAATGTTATTTTTTTTCATTTTATACTTGATGGGGTCTGGGGGGGAAATGACAATTTTGCCACTTGTGAACTTTTTGACGTCAATGTGACGCCAAACTAGGTTATGTTGGAAAGCAATAGAAAACCGGCTGGAACAAATGCATACACTGGCACCAAACATCGAAATCACTATTGCTTTATAATAATGAATGCTCGGGGTGTTTACCACCCACCCTTAGTAAACCGTGTACAAAATAGACTGTTAAACATATTGTGAAAGTTTGATTTTCTTTTGATGTTAATTGGAATCTGCAAACTAAATAATTACTAATAATATACATCATTAAAAAAAACTCGCCTTTCAGGAACTAATTGATATTTTCTTGGGAAGTTGTTGTATAAGCGTTAGTGCCCTCAAATTGTTTAGATTAGGTTAGTTTATGAGTATGTTACCCATTTAAAAGGTCCATGGCACGATCGCTAATAGCCTCGTCCCAAGAAGCCCGGATTCGGAAAGTGCGTCAACATTTGGTATCAGAAGAAAGATACTATTTTTCTCATTACCCTGTGAAATCTTAGTACTAAAGAGTTTGGTTTGGAAGTATGAGCAAAAATGTGGACCCATTTTGGTCGACCAATATTAATTTTACACGGTGCTCTATGGGACTTCAAAAATCACGATTTTAGCTCGCACACCAAAACGGATTAAATATTGGGTGATGAAAATTTGCAGACGGGAGGAGTTTGGGATCAAGGTCATTCCATGAATATGAAAACTTCATATAGTGAAAGCGGGCCATCCTCCTTTAATGTTAATTCGTTGAAGTTTGATTCTATATTTTAAGCATGTACATTATTGAAAGATAGGAAATATATATGGCATGAGAAATTTAAGACAACGAGAGAAAAGTTATAGTGTTTTATAAAGTTGTATAGACCACCCCAAAACCGTTTGAGTTGAAACATCCAGTTGCATTTAAAGATTTGATGACCTCAATTTTGAAACAGTTCTAGCAAATATTTATTGTGTGTTTACCAAACAGGCATACTATTTATTAATTTGTATCATACACTGGCACGACAATGTCTGTGTTCATTCTAACGTATTTACTCATGAATTTTTTTTTTTCTGCAAAATGAGTTAAAAATATTGGCGACTAATTAAAGATATTAAATTTTTAAGGAGTACAAATGTAAGAGGTGTATTTTCTGAATTCGTTGGTCTTCGTGGTCAGTCTGCGCTGTATTTTACAACAGTGAGTGTGCCCTTTAACCGCTTATGGAAGTCGATTGTATACAAAATTTTGCTTGGTTTGTAACATAAACACAAAGCCATAGACATCGTCATCGTGTCGTCGTCGTCATATCATCCTCATATCATCATCGATCGTAGCAATCATTGTCGTCGTCAAGTTCGATGTTTCATTTCAGCGTTCGTTGCCACCATCATCACCGCCATTCGTTATTCTTATCATCGGGGCATAAGCGGCATCATCATTTTAAAATAAGTAAACCCGTCTGAGTTTTAGCTATAGTAATCTCACCGTACCAACATTAGAAATCAACGGGTTTCAGGCAGTCGAATATGTATTCGACTCCTTAGAACACAGCGAATCAATATTTGAATAAGAAGAAAACAGTGGTTTCTTGGTATTTTATACTGTCGTCAGTTAGTAGTAACCATTCATGTCTTTAACATACACACTTAAAATGTCTCAGTCCCTTTATTTCATTTAATTACAAGCATCATAAAACTCAACTTTCAACGCCGTTTTCTCGAATAGCATTTCCGCTGATTCGACAGTATGCAGAACCCACGACGATTTATAACAGCTTGTTGTAAAAAGGTGTGCGAAAAAAAGGGGGGGGCCTGATGATAGAACGCCTGAAAAGGACAAAAACACCCAAACCAAACGTCATTTTTGTGAGGTTTCATGGACATTGCGTGTAACGCAACACCGAACACATGACCACAATCGAATTGCAAGTAGGTTTTCTCGCTCATTCAGTCAGGAAACCCTCTTTGTGAACTCAATCAATTCGTGGATTTTGGGTTTCCTACGGAAATCATTTTTTCCCGAAATTACTGTCCACAAATGCATCCAACGATGTGCGAGGACATATGCATCACTCAATGCACGCTCGTGGTTTATTGCGCCTCCTTTAAACTACGCGCAACATTTGGGGCGCAAAAATTACAAGGCAATCAAAGAGGGGTTTTAACTCGTTACTGGTAAAATTATGTACAGCAACGGGTTCGACACAGTTATGACAGAAAAAATGACGTATTTTTATAGGAACAAAACACCAATAAGTATATGGCTATTTATTGGATATAGAGTGCGCGTTGTTGGCAAAATTTACGGTTACTGGTTAAAAGATTAACATCGGCGGAAACCAAAAAAAATCCACGTATACCCACGCAGTATTGCGTTTGTACCACCCACAGTGACCATTTAAAAAATCCAAAAAAACTGCAAACTTTTGGTTTTGTGGTTGTATTTTTCAGGCGTCTTCTGGGTATTTTGCACGTTTTTTTACAAGGGAGATGTTAAATGAAAGGATGCAGCCCTAGGCAACCAAAAATGTATATTCCGAAAATTTCACAATTATCGCATCTTGGCACAATACTGATCGAGAAACATGCGGAGTACTTTTGGACAACTGTATTTTGAATAAGAAGTTTTATCAATTTCCCTCGGGTGATATAAAATATGCTGCTTCGCTACTGTTTATGAGGTATAACACGAAATCATGTATGGGGACATTAAGGTGAATATTATACACAGGGGTTATAATATCAAAATTGAAAAAACTCCCAATTGGTCGCAAAAAATGATTTTATATAATAATTAAAAATTAGTAATGCTTACCGTGAGAAGCAAACACAGCATATTGTACATTTGTAGTATGACGTAAGACCCTTTACTTCTTCGTCACACACTGGCCAAAAAGTATGTGCAACATGCAGAAAAAACACTTTTATAGCCAAAAATTGTATTAAAATGGTACCAGGAGTCATTGCTCCACATTACGTAATTGTTTTCAAAGTTATGATTTCAACAGATGATGTTTCTCATGAATCAATAGTGCGAAAAGCTTTTTACATTGATTGTCATGTTCCATAATATGGTGGGTTTAAAGGAGCTGGCAATGATAACTTGTATCAAACCTCAAGAAGGAATGCAAAGCACAGCGACGTCAAAATGGCTGCAAAATAGTCGCTAATGATCCTTATGGGTTTTGTAAGGGTCTACTTGTAATATTTAGGGGTGAAAAAAAGAGTGGTTCATGGACCAAAAAATGCAGATAAACGCAATAAAAGATGGGAGCACTTCCATCACCGTTGGACTCGGAATTTATGGCCAATAAAAAGGTCACGTGATAACATTAAAACAAGTTTTTAAACCCACCGTTGACATTGTGATGTTTGTCAATTTAAATGTGAAGCCGTAATAGTAATTGGACGTGAGTTACGTAAACCACATGAATTTATCATTCAAAAAGGCTTTGAGTTGAGATGTCTCAGAATTTCACGAATTTTTCGAGACCACTGTGTTTCATTGACTTTATTCGTTTCCGCGTCCACCACAACCACTCCGTTTTCTTCCCTTTATCTTTACGTAATCATAACGAACCCATACAATTCATTAAGCGGCTCTATTTTGAAGCCATTTTTTTGTTTCTGTGTCTGTTCCTTCTGGAGTGCAAATGGCAAAAAAACTTTCGTCGCAGTTCCTTTAATCCAAATATTTACGGGATCGCACTAATTCAACTGAAACATTTTTGCCCTCTTTGATTACGGATAAAATAACATAGGTGGGAAAAAAAAACACACTTTGGCATTCAATACGTAATGTGTGGTCAAGAATCTATTGACCTTCAGCCTATTTTCCCAAATGCTTTGGAATATGAGCACCAACACGTGTGACCCAATTGACTCTTTTACTCCTGCTAAGGAATAATTAGAGCTTAATTCATTAGATTTAGCAGCAGTTCAAACATTTACCCCTAGTAACTTTACCCCTCTCCTTGGGCACACGAACAACGGGTTCCGCAGACTTTCATATTTGCAAAAGTTATATTTTTCTCTGAATTTTCGAGTATTTCAATTCAGCTATTGGTATCTTCGTTGTCTAACCAAACCCTTCTTGGCTGACGTCTAATTGTCTTGTTTTGGAGACTAAGCACTGCCACAACTTAAACAAATCAATCTTAACATTATTTTGTGTTTACTTCATTATGATGCCATTTAAATTTAACATAACATGGACCATTTGGACATACCCGCTCACTTGGGCAGTGAATTGAGTGATTTGCTCACCTGACGGCCGCGAATTTTATGGTATTACACTGACAGCACAAAATGGACTACATGATGCAAAAGAATGTAACTCATGCTGGTACCTAACCGTGCATGGTCTTTGTACTCAAATTTAAAGCTTTAATATAATGTATATGTTGAGATATACGTTATTAAAGATGAAATTGGCGGACACAATCAGGGTTGATTGTTTTTTACTCCACCTGTATTATAGGTCCTGCATTAATATATTTAGACAGTTACATAAAAGAGAACGTTTCCTTCGATGGTGCTGAAAACTAATATTGTAACTAATAATTGCTAGCTATACGTATCTAATTGTCATTCTCTCGTAAAATCCAAAAACTGAAATATGTGCCGTTAGACCATCTTCTTTCAGAGCAGTACGTTGTCATACATGATGTCATTCTCGAGAAGGCCTGTTTGTGTACTACAACTATATTCTACGGATACTAGAAGAACATTGGACCGAGATGAAGGAGCATCTGCAGAAAAAGAAGACAGCGATTAGTTTTAAACAGTTTCCAGGTAATCTATGTGATACCACGTGTTGAAACACTCATTGCAGTTTGTCCTCTGCTTCTCCTTCCGTTATGATTATTATTACTAAGATTGTCGTCTTCATCATCGTCATATCGTCGTCGCCGTCGCCTTTTTTGTTTTACAATATGTTCGTACAAAATGTCATCGTTGTTAATGCTACGTCTTCCAGAGCTGACATTTTAAAAACATTGAAAGGTACCCAATAATATGATTGAAATAAAAAAAAGTATCAAAACTATGATCGAATTAAAAAGGTTTTAAAATGTACGGCGCCCTCCTTCAGTTGATCCTCTAAGAGACATTTGAAAATGTTATTACCCGTGACTAACAAACTTACCGCGTGATTTCTGCTTTTATTCAGACCTTAGAGAGCATGTTGTTTCCCCCAAATATCGGAGACCACGATTTGTAGCGGTGGACGGAAACCAAGAAAACTTAAACAAAAACCCAACAAAGGACCTTATACCTCGTAAGTTGATAAAATACAACCGGATGCAACAACGTTTGCTCAGCGCTACTAAAATCTAATTGGTGATCAACATGTAATAGAAGGAGAGGTCTTTGGTTCGATTTTTAACTCGTTCGGGCATAAGTTAATGACTAGGCTAATACTTACGTTGGGTTGTGGCCGAGCCAAAGCTTCTCTCTACGATTTCGAGGGACCATCAGACAACTAAAAACGGACAGAATGACTGCACTGCAAATAAGTCGATTAGCGACTGTCCTCTGTACCCACTATGCTCGAGACTTTGAAATGGGACATGCTCGAAAACCGCAATTCCTTGCCACAAGCAACAACTAATCATCAATGCCTTCATAATAATCTCCTCCCCAAGGCGTTTACACCAACACCAAAAATCCAACGACATGCAGAGGATGCAAACCCCCCCCCCACCTCCTGTACGACCAAGTCCTCGCATGTAAAAATCTAAAATAATCATTCTCTCCTCGTGCATCCACTTTGAAACACCCTCAAAAAGTCACCGGCACCAAAATACCAGGGCATTCTGCTCGGGCAGATAGAACGTCATTAGATGTCTGCATCTGCCTTCTTCCAGATATGGGTGGTAATCCAACCATAGCCGTTTTGGCTTTGATCTTGCAGTTTCTTGAACAATTTTTTGACACCTTGTGCATGGAACGCACTTTTGTGGGAGAGGTGGGCCTAGGTTAGGGTGTTGCCTGTGGCGCCAAACTGTCAAAAAAATCCCGGGTTCGATCCGTGGGGGCACTTGCCGGGATTTACTCGGGTGCTCAATGCTGGATTTAATCTGTATACGGACTATTGATTAAAGGACAGATACCGCTCTCCTCCATGGTTTTCCACTTGGAATTGGGCAAAATGCATCATGAAAGTATCCCGTCCTTCGAGGGGACGTTAAGCCGTCGGTCCCGGTACAGAGAGTCACAACTGTACATGTACATCGCAGTCAGTGTCGAATATAGGTAGGGTGTGTTAAAACCCTGACTGTTCCCAATCCGCCCAAGTCTAAAAAAAAAGTGGGACATGTCCATGTAGGAGCGTCGTATCGTGGTACACGCGGCCCCGGATCAGGCTTACTCAGTTTGAATAACTCTGACACCACCACAAGCCATACTAATGACATGTGGACACGCTGAGAGGAGAACAGTTACACATTCGGGGACAGCAAGTTCGCTTTTTAAGGACGTAACCAATCAAGATTCAAGGATTCTTGGGTTGGCATTGGGGACACCGCCACTTACCGAATGAGCTCATTACTCATTGGCATAATGGTTTGAAAAGCCCAAGATCTGTCAGGGTCTATGTCTGGACGTGCACATGTTTCATCGTCTATTTCCAAAATATCCAACTCTAGCGAGGTCTGATAAATGATGCCATGGTTGTAAAAGCAGTGAGAAAGAGGCTACATGTTAACTGATATAAATCGGGTGAAATAATCTGGATAAAAATCGTTTATAAATTTTAAATAACATTGGCTAAAGAAATCTGTAAAAATATCCCGTTGTAAGAAAGATTATAAAGCCTATCTGAAAGATTTCATATGCAGCCTGATGTCGCACGTTCGTACCGTAGGCAGGGGAAGTGACGATGGTTGGAAAATAAAAAAAATAACTATATCAATGCATCATTGGTCCACGTAAGTTGTTATTATTGAAATAGTATTATAAATATTAGAAATGTTATTAAGAGCACTCTAAGCCCTGACATTAAAAGAGAGAGGGGAGAAGGAGAAACAGTACTTCAAACTCAACAGAAAGAAAAAGGTACTTTAAATAAATCGTTATTAATGAGTAGTTGTGAGATTTCCTTCCCAACTTTGTGATGCAATAGTTTGTCCTGTTCAAATATTAAGTCTACTCTTCATAAAAAAATTATCGAACTGTTTCCAATAATTATAGGTACTACTAAAAATTTGGAAAAAATGCCGCCGCCCAGTTGCAAAATCATCTGTGACTAATGGTCTTCATGAGGAGTTCCAGCGGACAAAAGAGCTCAACAAAGCACAGAAACAACTTACTCACAGTAATGGTATTATGACTGATATGGATAATGGCAATGCGGTTTTGAAGGATTACTGGATTTTCAGATGACCTCGCTACCGTAGTCATCAAATTCGGTCGTGTGATAGCGATCCTGCTTGTCCTTCAAGTTTGAGCTCAAATTTGGAGACCTCAAGGATCGAGTCTTCGACCACTTTCTTTCTTTGTTTTATTACATTAAAAATCATCAGGTAACGTTAGCCGAAAAAATGGTATCAAGTAACACATTAGCTGCGATATCCAACTTTATTGGCTTTCGATTCCAAAAAAAAATGAATACCCGAATTAGCATTAACGGATGCATAAACTGATACACATGAAATGTGACAAGAAACCTTTGAAGCAAAACAGGTTTTCCTTGCAGCCATCGCCTGACAAACTGTTGACGTTAAGCAAGTATCTCGTCAAATCGGTGATATAAGATCTCCTATCATCCAAAATATGAAAGCTGGGTGTGTTTTTTTATCAAACCATGTCTATGAAGGATCACGTGAACTCAATAACTGTTAACTATCACTTAGGAAAATATACAGAATTCGGCTTAAAATGCATCATTTCGTGTGTTCTCCTATTTGTCTTGTTTAGACTATGCAAACTCGCTTTTCTAGGATATCAGCCACAGAAATAAGAAAAGTTACAAACACTCAAAACAAAACTGTCAGTGTGATAGGACCTCCATCCGTCTTTTCAGTGCGGAGAGATATTAATTGGTTAACTGTAAATGAGAGAGTGTTATCTTGAACTGCTTCTCCTGACATTAAGGGAATGAATACCTTACGTATGACTTACAGGTCCGATCTTCCTATCAAGTATGCCTCTGGAGGCATGGTTTCCCTTTTTTCGTTCTGAGAAGGCCAATTTTATTTAATATACGTGTCTCGAACCTGTCGTTCAATTGGTGACAAAGTCTTTTTGTGCTGGACCGCGCCTCTTGAACTTCCTTCTATCTTCATTCGTCGTTTGTGTTCTTCAAAGGTGATAGTAATAATAAGAAGCAGAAATGTGTATACATGCAGAATGTTAGATTACATGTGTGTGGTGTGCCGTCGTTTGTGTGGTCTGTCTTTGTGTCAGAGCACAGCCGTTGACCCTATTTTAACTATTGTTTGTTGTTCTCTCTCTCTCTCTCTCTCTCTCTCTAGAAAGATTATAATAATGGCTATTATATATACTAAATTTACTATTTTCGGACTCAATTTATTTAATATATAAAAAAAACGAATTTATTATAAATAAATTAAAATAATTATTGCCAATTCAGTATATAAACAAAGTGTGATTTACAGGGTTTTCGACAGGACAACTTATATCTGAACAACTCAAGCCCATTGATGATACTGTTGGCGACTTCTGGTGCATGGGTCTTTGACTACCAGTGTCATACCATGGTGGCCCTTAACGATCCTGATGCGGCTGATCAGCCAGGTAAGCCTAATTAGTTCATTGGACAGTAGTCCTTTTTTATCTTCTCGTTTGTACTCCCTACAGTTCCGGTTCCTTATTATTCTAAAACATGGTGCATCAAATGCCCCTCATGTCAATCAAATGTCTTCTCACTTTAGTCTTAAAGTGTGACACTGTCAAAGATGTCAAAAAAATATCCTTTGCTCCTGGTTTTTATGAGTTTCAGGGGGACATTTGAAGAAAATGACAAGATATACTCATTACACAGACGTGAACGGATTCTGAAAGATTGATGCAATATTTAAATACTCAACAGGCAAATCTTTTGGAAATGTTCATGTTACAGTGTGTAACAAAAGGTAAACAAAAAATCAGAAATTCATATTTTTTTTATAGATTGTGTCAATAAATCGTTCACGCGAAACAAAAATGGTGCTCGCTGATGTTATACACTCTAAAGAGTTCAATTTAAGAATTATTATTTTTTTGTCTTCTTTATAAAGCACTTGCTTTAATGATTCTTTTAAGAAGTTTATTTGGAGCCTGGAGCGATTCAGTCTTGGAGACTAAGGGTTAAAAGAAAACTTGTAGGACTTTTTGAAGAACCTCTAGATTAGTGTAAAATCCTCTACGTTAAACCTTCATAATTACAAACTTTATTTTTTCTTTAAAAGCAAATTTTATTATTTTAACTTTTTGTTTTTTTTTTTTTAGTATGATTATAAAATTTCGCACGAACCAAAAAAACGGTTATTCATATATTAGCTTAATAAGCATTTGGTTATAATGAAAAAATATAAAGGATTCTATAGAGGGCAAAAAGTTGAACGTTTATTTAAATTGGTTAAAGTATATACCAATACATTGTAGAGCTCCGGGATATAGTACCTGACGATGGTTCTATGAACTTTGGCCAATTTACTGTGGAAAATGTTGGTAGGAAGAAAGTTACGGTCCCACAACAGAGACGACATTGAAACTATACCAGACCATAATGAGGTAAGAAATGTATTGAACGTCTGCGCAATATTGTAAAGTCAAAAGAAAGCCTTGAGAAATGCACTGTTACATTACTACGACCGCACAAGTGTAATTAATGGACACGTTAATAGCCTCACCATTCAGTCTAATCTATTAAGTCTTTTAACTATAACACCAACCATCATCGGAAAATATAAATAATGAAACAGGAATGAACACGCCATGATGATCAGTGAATACATTCTGATACTTTTGATGAGATGACCAATATTTTTTAAATAACACACACATAACGTAACCATGGCTGTATTAGGACTTTGTAAGGAGCGTTGTGGTGGCAGGATTATAGCGATGATTTTTTTAACATAAGCGCGTAATGTTAGCACGTATTTTAAGGCGAATGGTTACCCAACCACAGCAGTGTATTTAACACAACGGGCTTTTGAGTCCCGGGATTGGCCAAGGGGAGGGAAGCCAACGTGTAAAAGTGATCTAAAGTACTTAACTGTCAATTTTTGATTCAGTCCTTTAAACTGCGATTGGTTAGTGTAAACGCCTGACCAGGGAAATGGGATCAGCTGATACTTTTTTACCACGCTGTCAGCGGCGTAACAGGGGGGAAATTCCCGGTTTGTGGGCACATTTCCCCGGTTGAATGTGTTTGAGGCAAATTTCCTTGTTGGAGGTAAATATGTCCTAGAAAGCAGGTAAAAAAAGGCTGACTTAGCATGATTCCAGCTTTCTTCCGGGACAAAGCTCTCTGGGGTGCGATCTGCCCCCCCCCAACCCCGACGCTATGCTGTGGAGATCATTCGTGGACAAATACCACTTACATCAACATAATCTGTCAATCAAGTTAGTATCCTGGTGCCATATTGTTTTTTTATAAGAGTGAATCCGAACAGGACGCTAGCAGTATAATGACTGGAAAGGAATGTGAAATTCGAACTCAGCTGAGGTCGTTTCTCAAGCTCATCGACAGAGACAGAAAGCGTACCATGGGAAAGACACTAATGGCGACGAAGAGCAGCGAAGTGCAGTTATTTGTTTGTAGTGAGAAAACATGATGACACATTCGTCATTGTTTGACAATATATGACTTGCTAAAATGCCACATTCCCGTTTGTAAAAATATCTCCACAGCACTGCATTACAAGGGGAGACATTTTATACAAACAGAGTTAACAGGTCAAAACTTTGGTGGATGGAAGGCAAAGAAGGAAGGACAGGATGATCATTCAAGACTAAGTTGTTTTATCAAAGTTCTTTTTAAACAAGGAACGGAGTCTAGTCGTTTGTGGTGTATTTTGTGCTGTGAAATTCAATCATTGAAGCAATAAAACTCGAAAGACAAGATGTGTCATGCAGTAAAGCGACTTAAAGGTTCCCGTCATGAAAAGATAATATAAGGCTATGTATATATACTAAACTTTACTATTTTCGCGACTCAATATTTATGTAATTATATCATGGCATGAGCAGGTAAATATTTGTCAAATGAAAATAATACTTGCAAGTCAGTATATAAACCAAAGTTGTGAATTACCCCCAAGGGCCGGGTTTTCGATTCAGGAACAACTTTACCTGATCAACTCAAGTCCATTAATAGATGACTGTTGTCGACCTTATGGTGGCATGGTCTGAGACTACAAGCTGGTCTACATTGTTGCGGGCCCTTAACGATCTGATGGGCTTGATCAAGCAGGTAAGCAATTTAAGTTCTCATTTGGACGTTTTCTTCATTTTTATCTTCCTCGTGTTTTTACTCAGCCTACAGTTCACCTTGTTTCCTTCTTCTTCTCAAACTATGGTGTGCATCAAATGCCCCTCAGGTCAATCAAATGTCTATACTTTAGTCTTAAAGTGTGACACTTGTCAAAGATGTCAAAAAATAACCTGTGCCTCTGGTTTATGAGTTTCAGGGTGACATTTGAAAGAAAATGACAAAAGATATACTATTATTACACAGGACCGTGAACGGATTCTGAATTGATTGAGCAATATTAATATTACTCAACAGGCAAATCTTTGGAAAATGTCAGTTACAGTGTGTATAAAAAGTTAAACAAAAAATTAAGAAAATTAATATGTTTTTTTAGAGTTGTGTCGATAACGTTCCACGCGAAAACAAAGAACTGGTGCTCGCTGATGTTATTACATCTAAAGATGTACAATAGAATATTATTTTTGTCGTCTTTATCATAAAAGCACTTGCTTTAAGATCTAAGAGTTTACTTTGAGCCTGGAGAGATCAGTTCTTAGCGAGAGTAAGGTTTAACAGAAAACTCTTGTAGGTACTTTGAAGAACCTCTCCAGATAGTGTAAAATCCTCTCCGGTAATTAAAACCTTCTATTAAACTAGTCTGTATGGATTACTAAATTTCGAATCAAGAAACCAAAAAACTGGGTGTTCATATATAGCTTAACATAAGCATTTGGGTTATAATGACAAAAAATAAATAGATTCTTTATAAAGAGGGCAAAAAAGTTGAACGTGTATTTTAAAATTGTGTCTTAAAAGGACATACCTAATACCATTTGTAGAGATCCGGGATATATGTACCTGGACGATGGTTCTATGAACTTTGCCAATTTACTGTGGAAAATGTGGTAGAGAAGTTATCGGTCCCACAAACAGATGACGACATTGAAACTATATACAGACCAATAATTGAGGGGTAAGAAATGTATTGAACTGTTCTGCTTGCGGCAATATTGTAAGTCAAATAAGGACAGCCTTGAGAAATGCACTGTTGTACCATTAATACGACCGACACAAGTGTACTTAATGAAAGTAATCAGATTCACCATTCAGTCTGACATTTAATTTTATAAAACTAACACCAACATCTCGGCAAATATAAAATAATGGAACATAGGGAAGGAACACATACGACCATGTGTATGATCAGTGAATAACACTTCGGATACTTTGATGAGATGACCAATATTTTTTAGAATATAACATCACACGATGACGTAACCTCATTGCTGTTTAGGACTCTTTTGAAGGAGCAGTGAGGTTTGCAGGTCATAGCCGATGATTTTTTAAACATTTAAACGCGCCGTAATTTTAGCACCATATTTTAATGCAGAAGTTATACCCAACACAGCATGTGTTTATTAACAAACAACGTGCTTTTGAAGTCCACGTTTAGTTGGCATAGGGGAGGAACCAAACGTGTAAAGCTGATCTAAGCGTAACCCTTATAACTGGTACCATTCTGTTGATCAGTCCTGTTTAAAGCTTGGCGATTTGGTTAGTCTCGTAAACGCCACTGCCAGGTAAATGGGCCCATGAGCGTGATACCTGTCCTTACAATTGATGGCAGCGTCGATAACAGGGGAGGAAATTCACCGGTTTTGAGCACATTTTCCGGATTGAAGTAGGTTGAGGCAAAATTTTCTTGTTGGAGACGTGTAAAATAGTTCTAGAAAGCAGGCTAAAAAAGGGCTGACTTAGCATGATTTCAAGCTTTTCTTCCAGGACAAAAGCGCTCTGGGTGGCGATCTGCCCTCCACCCCCACCCCGTACGCTACTGCTTGCTGGCAGATCATTCTGGACAAATACCACGTACATTTGAACATAATCTGGTCACAATCAAGTTAGTATCCATGATATTTGCCATATTGTTTTTTTATACGAGGTGAAGTTTCCGAACAGTGCACGCATATGCAGATATAAGGAGTGAAAGTGAATGTCGACACTTCGAACTCAGCTGAGTCGTTTCGTCAAGCTCAATCGACAGGACAGAAAAGGCAGTACAATGGAGAAAGACACTAATGGCGACGAAGAGCAGCGAATTGCAGTTATTTGTTTTGTTAAGTGATTAAAAACATGTGAACATCCATTCGTAATTGTGTTGACAATTTATATGACATTTGGCTAAAAATGCAATTCAACGTTGTAAAAATCTCCAAGCAAACTGCATTAAGGGGCGACATGAGATACCAAAAGGAAGTTAACAGTCAACGTCAGGGTTAAGGCCAAAGAAGGAAGGACCAGGGATGACAGGATGAGCAATTCAAGACTAAGTGTTTTATAAATTTCGTTTTAGACATAGCGAGAACGGAGTTATGTCGGCTTGTGGGTAAGTTTTGTGCGTGAAATCAATCATTGAGCAAATAAAACTCGAAACGACACCAATTTGGATGTTTGTTCTCATGCAGTAAAGCGACTTAAAGGTTCCCGTCAGGAAATGATAAAAACACAATGGAATGTTACCAACGTTACGCGCTTTAGACCGCAAGCTCAAATGTGCTTAGAGTACTCGCCAAAAATACATTAATGGGTGGCTCATTCAGGTCGAAATGTAATAAGTAATAATTTGAGTGATGATGGATATTCCTTACCAACGCCTTCCGAAACAGTAACTGGAAAGATGTCAATTCCGATCATATACACTAATATCCAAATTGAAATGGAGTGTCTTGAACACTCATTGTCGGTGTGTAAAAAAAAACAAACCTGGTTTTAGAAAATCCAAAGACCGCAAATTTTTTAGTAAAAAAAGTTAATGTTCAGGCCTATATGTGCTATTTATAATTAGAATGTGCCCATTTTCAAAATTTAGTGACTTATGACGTCATTTTTCTGACCAATATCAACCGCCAACCAAATAGGAATAATTATAATAATACTTGTGGTGTTTAGGTAGTTTGTGTTGATTTTTTATTTACTATTTATGCGTTTATGTTCTGTTGTTTATAAAGGAAAAAATACATTTTCTGCTACAAATCTGCATACTCCTATCTCCACGGAATTGCAACACCTTACGAAAATTTGATTGTAAACAGTGGCACTGATTTAACACTATGTTATGCATCACGGGTTTTTTAAAGTTACACAGTAAATAAATTAACGGTAAAATATAAACCGTATTGTTATTGATAAATTTACTGTAAAACAGCTCGAGGCAAAATTTGGAAATTTGAATGCGTTACCCCGTTTCATAATTTTTAAATATACATGTTCTTGTGAAGCAACTAACCTATTTGAATTTCACGTTAAACATTTACGGAAAAAATATCTAGCTTAGGGTTGTAAAAGTAGTCCTGAGTGGAAAGTTGAAGTAGAAGATATTGGATAATTGTTCTATTTTAATTCACTTTAAAAAAAAAAAAAAAAAAAAAAAAAACTTATTGATTTAAAATAATGTGTGAAATTGAGAGTGAAAAATTGTTCTATCTTGTCTTTTGTGCATTTGTTTCTTTTCAAAGTATGCAAGTGCCCTTTCCTATCTCTAATTGCTGGTGTCACGTAATAATGTATTGAGGCCAATGTGTTGTTATCCGCTTTCAAGATTGCCAAAAGGACAACTGGCTCAAATCACCGATTGATATAACCCAGAATGCAGTGCAATGGAATCAAGGTGGACATCACCGTTAACGTAGCTGATACGCCTGCGTATCGTGGGCTCCACTGCTGTGCTGATAATATCGAAACCGATTTAAAGCAATATGTAGCAAAATTTGTTAAAAAAAGAAAAAACCTAAAAAATTTTAAAAAATTGGAGATTTTTACACGGTGGCATGGCAAACTGGCTAGAAAACTATACTGTGAATGGTTTAGGCTCGAAAATGTCTATGTGTCACAAGCGAAGGAATTTGGTACTAGAATAAACACAGTTATCGGGGATCCCTGATAATAATTCAAAGGCCTCGCTGTTTGAAACGGCCTTCAAATGTGAAAAATAGCGGGGAATATGTATGGACCATGTACGTGTCTCCGCTTATCATTGTTGTTTTAATAGTTCGGGGAAAGTCAAGTTAGAGGTATTTTTCTCGAGGTGGCATCTATTTCATCATGGACTGGACATAAACGTCACGCATTACCAGCTATGCGTAAGTCCAATCTGGGGGATTCCAATTCTAATTACAAAATCGCTTATTTGTGATAAATACGCATTTTTTAGAGTAAATTCTCGTTCCAGGTATAGTTTCCTATGACAATTACCAACGTAACTGTGCCAAAATATCAAATTTTGAAATTGGGGGCGCTTTTGATGGCCCTATTGCTTAGGGGCTAGTATCTTACACTGTGGTATCAGTTGCAAGGTACCATTAAATATATTGATGTCGTAAAACCTTCTTCCAAAGTAACAATTACTATTTGTTTATTGGAATACAACAATTGGAATTCAGTGTGCAGATACACTAGTATTTATAAGAAAGGGATCTACTTATATAACTTAGAAAGGTTTTGTCATAACAACTATACTTTTACTTACAGAACGCATATTTTGCGACAATTGCGGTTGTAAATTAGTTTTAAAAAGGCCGATTGTTATCATAATTAATATGTACATTTGGCTGTGTACTACCAAAGAGGAATATAAATGCTATATATCAACAAAATTGTGTACTGTTATTCCAGTAATGAAGTGGTATCTATTTTTTGAACCCACTAGAACTCGTTTTGTAAAAAACTTTAAAAAATGTTGAATTTGTCATTTAATAACAAATTAGAATATATAATCAAATCGAAGATTGTTTTCTGAATTTATAGAGACAAATGTTCTTGGAATAACAAAAGATTGGGATATGAATATAATTTTAATTTTGGTTTTCTCTACGTCCTAACAGGGGTACCACACGATTCGTAGACTCGACACACCACTCACACAGCCAAGCCTTAACTATTGTGGTATCATGTGAAAGACTGTATTTTTTTCATTCCATCTACAACGAATATTGTTGATAAACTCTTTTGAACTTTGTTTGTGCCTATAAACATGTGTTTGTTTTCAGTACCGACAATCACGTGAAACATGTTGTAATCGGGTAATGCACATTTCTGTGATAATACTTGGTCGTGGACAGTTAGAACCTTTTAATTTACAAACACAGAGATCTTAGGCCCGTATTCTCAAACGATGTTAACGCTAATCACTGGTACAATCGCAATTTAAATACGCCCGCAAAATACAACGCAATTCTCAAAGCCATGGTTTAACTCTTGAACGCTGATGTAAATTTTAGCCCGAATCTCGTTTAAAGTCTGCTCAGACGATTTGAATATATTTTTTGTTAATATATGAAAAATAGTCAACTAGAACTAAGATAGTAACCTAAAATGCTCACAATTCCGAAATTTGAGATGAATCAATTTTTCGTTTTGATTTGCAGTAAACATTTATGGTAGTATACGGGCCCATAAGAAACTGTGTATAATCAAAAATTCCTGGATCCGATGAAGTTTTATAAAAAGTTGTGATTTCTATATGAAGGATCGAATTTAAGCTTCAGTAATTTCACACAGTGATTAGTAAATGGACAAGCATTATGACATGCAAAAAACACGATTTTGTGAAATGAGGCGCCCTCCTCAGGAAATATCTGAGTCGCCTTTAACATGCCTTAAAACGTTGTTAAATGACTTGGCGGGGGGGTCGTTTAAGGGTTGTTTAACTTCACGTTTTCATCAAAAGCACTGATATTTTCAGCAGGCTATAGGATATATCGTGGTAGACCCGTTTACCTCTGTTATTTCTCTTATAGTCGTGAGCCGAGCAAATTTTCGGTCTCATGAAAGGAGAAAAAACCGACCACTTATTATGCAGAATCAGTATACCATGGCCTACACAAAAATGATGATAGAATTTATGGAATGGTTAGTTAGCCGGGTAGGGGTTAAACAAGGTTACACAGGGGGAAATTTTAAAATTGCTTCAATCATGTTGAAACAAGTAACCATCATTATGTGTCTGATCGTAAGGATTCCAAAAAGTATAGTTTGTACTAACTACAACCTAAAGTTTTGGGAGTTATAGGCTAAAAACAACAAATAGCAATAACAAGGGTAATTTTCAGTTCCGCCGTACACGGGGTCCCATTTAAAAGTTCGATCTGATTTGGATTTTAAAGTTGGTGCATATTATTGGGGGAGCTCATAGGATTAAAATAAGGAAGAGTTTTGATTGTCATAAAATGCTTAGTTACCAAGGTAGGGGGAAACAAAAGTCTATGTCCATTGTATTCCAATGGGGCTTGACCTTGTTCCACCTACTATGGTCACTAAGCATTTGAGACACTTCAAACTATTCTTATTGAATCCTATACCTCCACCAAAAACTTTTATTGCACCATTTTGCATCCCAATCGGTGCAACTTTAAAATTTGACCCTTTGCTGTGACAACTGACAATTGAACCTTTTGACTTGTTTGTGCTGTTTTAACCTTAACCCAAAACTTTGGGTTGTACATAGTACAAGAAGTTTTTATACCTTTTTGAATCCTTATGGTGTGTGAAAAATGATATGGCATACTTTTCAACATGACGGATCATTTTAAAAATTTAATACCCTGTGTAAACCTTAAGTGTCCCCTACCTGGTTATAGCTTACCATTCCAGAAATACTATCAAGCATTTTTGTGTAGAGGATAGTGTACTGAAGGATGAATAAAAGTTGTTTTGTCCATTTCAGGATACCAAATTGGGCTAAAATTTCTGATGGCGTTAAGGACTATAATATTTCTTTCCAATGTGTCCTCACAGTTCATTTCTTATCGTCCAGTTTTCTTTGATTCTATTTTCATGCTCGTGTTATCTGTTATGATTGCATGGATAGCAAGTGCGACACGACATAAAACAGTTTAAATAGGCCCGGGCTTTTGTCTACAATTCATGCACAAATTCTAAAGCTCCTAGCGTAACGCGAACAATTTTTCTGTTGAACTTTCCCCGTGGGCTTCTGCGTTGCTATTTTACAACTACGAAGGCATTGTCTGCAATAAATATGTTCACGCACACTCGCTAATGATATAGGCGAGATAAGTCACATCAGTCAGTGGATTGATATTTACGGCGTTGAAATACAGTGGTTAGTAAAACGACTTGTAAAATATTTAACCTGCGGATTTTTTTCACAGTTTTTGGGGGTTAGCTAAACCACAGTTTAGGCCTAACCACCGTTTATTTTAAACATCGTTTGAGATACGGGCCTGAATGTTTAAGTTCACGTTTCTTAAAGTTCGTTGTAATAAAAAAAAATTAATGAATTACCAGATAGTTGTAACAATTTGCATATTTTGGAGACAAACATGTATCCGTTGTTCGTACAAGGGAGAAATAGAAGACACAAATACGATTGAAAATGCAAATGAAGTTCAAAGGTTGTTTTGTTTTTTTGTGTCAGTACCAAAGAAAATAACAGAATGACCTTGACGGTGTCTCAATGCCACACTCTTGACGATCCAAAATGTGCATGTTAATTAAAATCGCAAAAGTTTTGTGGTGCTCTTACCCTATGTTCTTTCTTACTGGTAACATTTTCCGATTGGCAATGCCATTTTACTGCAAAACGTGAGGTATGTTGTCCCTACCCAACACACTAAGCATTTGTCTTTAATTTGTCTGAAAATCCGGACATTTGTTTGGTGGACGCAAAACTTAATAACAAAGCGGTTTTTCTACACTTTACATCTAAATTTTAAGCAAACCATTTTACTAATAAATGGGTTGCTAGAGAGTAGGGTTGTTTGAGTGCATTTGGGGATCGCCTTTTTAAAAGACACAATGGCATGAAAGATATTCCACAGATTATGAAATGGACTCTTAATAAAAATCACTTCCACAAAATTTGAAACAATTTGAATGCACTTGAGAGTTTTGTGGAGACGTGGCCAATTCCTGCAAACGGAATATTACGGTGTTGACATCCTGCCAGTAGTTACAGTGTATAGGTGTTTTGGACACATTCAAAAGTACTCAGACGGGATTGGATTCAGTCATTTACTTCAGGTTGTAAGTAAGCACAATTGATTCGGCCAGTGAAAGGTGGATTACCAGGATTTAGCGCATATACAATAGCAGTGATCTATGGGCTGATGCATACATCAGTTTGAGAAAAATGTGGCAGGAATGTCAGCATCCTCAGCTGAGAAGTGAAGCTTAGAAGGAAAATAATATTAGTACTTTTTACAACAAATAACACCCAAATTGTTTTCAAATTTGGGAAGTGATTTCAGTATGGGTTCTTTGTTGATTTAAGTTTCGAATATTTTTAATGCCATTGTGTCCCTTTAAGGAAAAATAAGAGAAGCACCCAATATGGAATACATTGTCAACGTAAATGTATGATGAAAAGTGCACTCAACCATACAAATGGAACCCGTAAAGAGAAAATAACAACGCGATTTTTTAGTTTACCCATGTGATAAATTATAGCTGAAGCAATTCTAACAGTGACGATGGTTACTAATTAGAATAATTAGCTAATTAGAAGGAAAAAAAAAATAATGAAAACAGTCACTGATGGACGCCACAATGTATCATCATTCACGGCTTATAGTGACGTTTCGGCCAAGCTTAGTCATGCTCTATACTTTTGTCCGATTGTGATGATTGTCAATACAAACGTAATGTACTTCGAGTATCTAACATTGTCTAATAGATTTGTATGTCCTTTAATCGATGAAAACAATCTGCATTTTTTTATTCCAATAAAAGAAATAACGAGAGTTCATAGATTAACTTCAATTACAATTACAAGTAATTATTTGGATGTTAAAATTTACCATGTCTCAATAAAGAGACGACCAATCTGAAAATCCCACCCTGTCCCACATAAACATTGTTCATCCCGTTTAGATGGCCCCAGATAGCAAAATAGTGTCAAGGTACGCATAAAGATGTCAATTGTATATTTACGCGTGGGAATTTCATGTTGACATTGGGGGGGGATATAATATTCTACTCGAGCATTACACGCTGAATGCATTTGACGGACACGTAATCCCCCTATTTTTAAAAACTTAGATTCGGTGACATTTTGTGAGACACTATAATCATATCCATCTAAATTCTAACATTCCATAGCGCTTACCTGCATTATTTGTTGGTTAATATGGCCGCTCCCATTGCCCAGTGAAAATGTTAAAAAAGCTTAAGTCTGATTATCCCTTTAACTCAATTAATGGCATTAACTGAGTTTAAGGCAATAAGAAAGGGAAAATACTACTAATTGATTTGAAAGTATCTGCCATCTCAGCAGTTCAGTCAGTACCTAAAATAGGAGTTATGTAGTTTAAATACATATTCAGTAGAGTTGTTTAGTATCTTTTATTAATTTAAGCGTCCGGTCTTCAAATAACACGCTTGTAAGGTACGGGTGCATGCACAGCTCCGGACCCTAACACGGAGCTTGAAAGGATTACAGCAATCCATGTGGTTCGCTTACTGAAAAACTGGTGAAGTATGTGGGTAAAAAAGTTATGTAACCAGCTTCCATCTTCGCCAAACTGTTATCCAATGCAAGCACGACGCCTGTTGACAGTTTAGAAAAAAAAAAAAAAGGTGTTAACATTTTAGGAACACGAGTTGTATTTCTGTACTTAATATGGGCTATTTGTTTGATCCACAATCTCTTCTCCCACCTACCTAAAAACATTGAGATGTTTGTATCATCTGAACCATTGACCTTCTATATTTCATGTTGTGTTTAATCTGACTGCAAACGATCATCTCTGTAAAGAAATTCGCAATTTTGTATAGAAATCACTGGCCTATGGGACCAACTGTGATTGGAAGAACACCTGCTCGTTTCACTAAACGTAAGATTGGAATCGACTGAAATTGTTGTGAAACTGAAATACAGGTTGTTTTTTTTATATAACACCTAAAGTAATAGATTCTTGTAATTTGATTGGAGGACTTACAGATCACATACTTATACTAAATGATAAGCCGTACATTTTGGTTTCCATTGGCCGTTGTCATGTTTTCCAGACCTTTCGCATTCTATTGCACGAATTCATGCGTCTTCACAAAATGCAGGGCAGCTATAATACACGCACTTAACGGAACTTCGCAGTGGCTATGATGCAATATTATGCGGTGTTACTGCAGCGACTCCAGGAAGTGGCGGAACTTTATTGGAGCGAATAATTGGACACGATCTTGTTTCAGTTTCTGCCGGCAAAAGATATTGTTCAGCATGTCTAGGACTACTTGGAAATCCCGGTATGGCAGCGAGATATGGTTCGTCCGGGCTCACAGTCCGGGAACAATGGGATATATAATAGAGCACGATTTCAGTCGACTCTTCACGCAACAGTAGTTTCATGCGTTATCCGTTGTCTATGGAGCCCAGATCTATGAACCTGCCGGAGCTTGATACGTTCACAGCGGCCCTGCAGGTTTCTTCGCATCATTTATTGCACGCACATAGCAAGTTGTAGGAGCAGGTTGAATGCAAGTAAAACGTTATGCTAGCACGGGCTAGAGCTAGGCCAATATGCTAAAAGCGCTTAGCGTAGTCAAGCTCGTCATGAGCTTAATACAAAATCTATTATGAGTTATATAAAAACAAATAATGTTTTTCAATTCGTGCATGGATATGCGCAACATTTCATTCGTGAAAGATGAAATTGTTCCATTCCAACCCGATTAACGCTTGTGAATGGAAACATTTCATTTTTTCAACTAATGAAAATATCTACAATCACGCACTCATAACATTCATTATTTGTATAATGGGAATGATATCCTATGGAACCAAATATAACAGAACGACGGCTAAGCCATGAGAATCACGTGAGAAGCAACCTTCAATAATATCCCTTAAATCCCTAAATTGCAACTTTTTCAAAAACAAGGAGCGGACCTGCCTTGTGTTTACAGGGAAAAGTGCTCCCTAAATCTAACAAAACAATACCAGCCGGGGGGTAGTGGCATCAACTCCGGGTGCTAGTCTTTTCAAAGACTTACCGTTAGGAGGCGCTATTACGCATATTGAACGGCGACACCAGGCGGTGAAGGTCAGTAATCTCAGCACACAATTCGGTCAACAGGGGAACCACTCAACAGGACCACTTCACTCGACGGGCAACACAATTGTGTTTACGCGCATGCGCCCAAAAAAAATCAACACAGTTGCTGAACGCCAGCGTGTGGGACTCTTCAATCAGCTGCTAAAACTCCCTTGCGGGTCGATTTACCCCCGGGATCGTAGCAAAAAATGAGAATAAAATCCTTACTTCAAAGTTTCGAAGTTGACGTTTGTGGCTTTATTATTTAAAGAAAAGAAATACTCAGTACACTGGATTTAATCCAGACCAAAGCTGTTTAGGTATACAGTTACAACTTAACTGAAACGTTTCAATAGACCCAGGTTCCGTCTCAGACTGGGATTTCATGCCCATACACTTCTTGCAATGGAAATCATCAGGTTTGGATGTTCTATTTCCTAATGCTATATGTATGTACTCATTAGAAAAACTCGACTGAAAAAAATCAAGACATGAGAAATCTTAATCGCATTTAAAGAACTCATTAATAGACTTGTCCACATCAAAATATTACCGACATTTTTGCAAAATTTTACTAAGCGTTTGCCAAATTCAGACACCGGGGAAGATGAAACACATCACTTCATGTTGTGCTATCAAACAACACACAAATCATACAGTGTTAATTGGTACATTGTCACGAGGAAACACTTCCCCCCAGCACTGCCTGACTAGAATGTTTTATCAATTTTAAATACAACAGTCTAATTTTAATCGCAAAATTTAGCATTTCCTCCCAAATACCATAGACGTTACGGAACCTTGTGGAACATTTTTGATTGCTGACAAATTGCTGGGCGGCAGGCTTCGATTACAATTTTGATTACAGCACCAGTGCAGTGTAACTTCAAAAATTTACTATGCACAATGTAAAAGTACATTGCAAAGCAGGATAATGTAAACATGGATTGGTGCTGCTTACGCCTATTTCCTATCAGAGTCTGGTACATTTAGACTCTATGACAGATGGATCAAATTTTATCATTGCAGCATTCAAGTGACTTTCAATGAAATAAGCTAAAATTGCAATAATATGGTCAAATTCACAAAGTTTTAAATTTACTTTGCACACATGGCATTGCTCTAGTATACAAAAGTTACACATTGCGCAGCAGGAGAAAGCTACGGTGCAATGTGTGCACACCTGGGTAATGCGAAGACAGGCTGGCAGACAACTGTGGTTGATCCCACAGACACACTCGTATGTACATGTATGTGGCCATTATTAAACAGCTGTGAAATTTAAGGACATTTCATTGGGCGGTGCTCGGTTTCAATTCGACAATTTGAAACCAAGGGTAGTAACGCGCTGCGTATTGATGTTAGGTTTAGGTTTGAAGCGTCTTGTTTCCATACCTCGTGTTGCTACGTTCGCGTGCTCCTTGCAATGTATGCGTCCTCGTGCTATGAGTTTGTGTTCAAGGAAAGGTTGTTGAATTGTTGTCACTTGGTGTGGGCAGTCCTTTCTGTTGAAATTACTCGCGATTGGGTTAAAGATTACCTTAACTGATAAAGCTGTTTAATGGCGACAACTATTATTTTTTGGCGTGAATCAATCGGCCTCCGGCCTCGTTCTTCCACTTAAAAGACATGGTTCGCCTTGGTTTTCATTTGTCGTAAGATAGCCTGACTGACCCTCACCAACATAAGGAAGTGGTAACCATGAAGAATTCTAAATTTCGCGGCAAAAGGGGTATAATTTGTTTACTGTCATCGCGGACCTTGAAATCACGAAAAAGGGGGTATTCTGATCATCCGTCTATTCGCGAGAATTTACCCAAAATGGCATTCTTCACATCATTGGTCGTGGTCGACTAGAAACTCTTTACGGAACATTTGTTTAGCTTTTTTTGCATTTTCATTCAAGTTTAAATCAGTATACAGGTGTCGGCCTTGTAATTAATCCCAATTGAAGACCGGATCATCTGGGATACAGCAGAACCAAGTATATTGATACTTGTATGTTTTTCTTAAAATGTTAAATTTATAAGAGTCATTAAAAAGGGCGTCTGAAAATCTTGTGATTGAAAACCTTGAAATAGGGGGTATTTTTTAACCCTGATTTTGTCATCGATTTTGCAAAAAAAAAGGGGGTAAAATCAATGAGAAAATTCATTGAAAAGGGGGTTTTGAAAAAAAGTTAAGAACTCGCATGGTTACCACTTTCTTATGGTGAGTTGAGGGACCGGGAAAGATAGTAGCGCTGGACTGATTTAACTCAAAATGATGTGATGTTGATTCCATGTGAGGGAGAGCCCATGCAATTATCTTGTTTTGCCCCCCGTATGTTCAGAGTTGACCAACATACCCATCGCATCATGTCTTTATTTCCGTATAACAAGCTTTAATTCCGTCAGTGAGTTAGGTGTTCAATGACGTCACAGGTGAACCAAACAAGACATTCCCCGAAACCTACTAAAAATCGACCATGACTGATTGGGTCCCGCCACTTTTCTAGTTTTTCTTTGAGTTCTAAAAAGAATATGGTGTGTTTTTGGGACTGGCTTGATGGCATGACTGCCTATCCACCTGCTTGCAATTGCAATTGAAGCTATTTACTGTCCACACATAGTTTTTTCAGTCCGAGGTTGCTGTGACAAATATTCCACGTTGGCCGGTGGGGGGCGTATCTCGGCTGGTGTCCAGGACCAAGCTTTCGTTCTTGTACCGAACTTACACTGTTACCGTTACAGTGTTGGCGGTTGCTGATCACAGCCTGGTTGTAAGCAGTAGACTAACATTAATCCATAAGACCAAATGCTATAGTCTGGAATTTCAAAACACCTCATACACAAAGCATTGTCCCAGGTCAAAATTCCAAGTTGATCCCCAATTATGAAAGGTTGTTTCCATTTTCCGTGACGGAACTAACTGCGTTTCAACTGATTTTTTAAACGGGTGGGTTGTAACTGGTCTTACCTGAGTTCAACTGTCAGTAAAAACCTCGTTGAAAATGTGTTCCATTTTCCGTCAACTGGAAATCAACTGATTAACTGGATTCAACTGGATATTCAACTGGTATCAACTGGATTTCAACTGGTTCCAGTTAAACCAGTTCAACTCTATCCTGGAATTTCATGACCCTGGGTTGAGCAATGTGCATTCAACGAACAATGACATTCTAAGCCTTTGATGTTGCTAGGTGAATGTGATTCTGCACTAGCAATGCCCACAACCAGACAGCATCCCAGCAACATGTGCATGACTGCAGTCATGGCGGCTTATGGTGCGCAAGCACTCCCGGGCAACATCATTATACACATGCACTCCACATAATCCTCTCCTTACCAGCTCCCTGCTTTAATTTTCACAGATTTTATCATGTTTTGTGCTTTATGTTTACCGATGTTGAAATAAATGAATGCAAATTTTTGTACAACATCACCGAGCTCTGACTCGGTGATGGGCAAAATCCTTTGGGCTAATGGGTGACGGGCTAAATATACTAGTCCACCTCTGTAACAAAACATCCACTAACGCTACTATTAATCTCTTACCACGCATCAACTGGCTTGACGTCTGGTGATGGAAGGCCAACGGCAAATTTGAAATGTTGAAAACGAAAAATCCCAAAAATTCCAATTTCAAATTCTTTTTTCTAAAAATTTCTTCATCTACATCCAACATCGTTTGTTGGATGAGAAAAGTTGCCCAAATAGCCGTTTTCTAGCTATATGCCAAAACGTTGTAGTGTTGTTAGAGGTCTGTTTGGTTAGATTAAATGTAATTGGTATGGCCAAGTGAGTCGATTTAACGGATATGTCGCCATTGGTCTAACGTATATTTCGCACACTCTAAATCCCAATTCAGTACGAAATATTAATGACCTTCACCCCTGGGCTACACCAACAGACTTGAACTAAAGGACTAGGCCCTAGTCCACGAATATTCAAATCTTAAATGACCGTTATTGGAATACCACTGTTTTGCAGCGAGGTAATCAGAACCTCGACGGAGTGATGTTAATATTTTTCCTACATTATCATAATAATACGATCTTTGAAACTAAGTGTAATGATTGATTTTGTAATGTCACGGAGGCAGAGACTGCCATAGTAATGCAGTACACAGTTCCCCAAATTACCGTTTACAAATCCCCACTGCCCAAAACCAGCAAGTGCGGTCATACCCCCCCCCCCGAATACGCTACCTCCTTTTTTGCGTGATGTTCAGCGTTGCTAGTCAGTTCTCTAGGGACGAAAGAGGTTGTGACAAGCAACTTAGTAGCAGTAGTTCTTTTCACCACAATAGGCGATTTTGGTCAGTAAACGTTCCCATTTAATATTCAAGAATCATCTATGTTCTGGATAGGAATTTTCGGGAGGATTCATCCCATAAAACAGCTTTAGTCTGTAATTTTAAATTCTGCTACGTTAATAATAAACTGCGATAAAATTCTAGGCAAAATCCTAAGATCGACGATTCGTAATTGATCATTTATAAAAATGTTACAACCTTGTTTAAAGGGCAACGAGAGATTTCACAGATCAGTTGTCCCCTAAAAAAATTGATGAAAGTGTACTGATTTTTGCCAATGAGGTAAGCTGTCAATCAAAATATTCCCCAAGATAAGCTGAGGAAATGCTCTTTGATACAAAAATTGCAAAATGTTTAATTGTTGTATAGCAACAAATACGCAAATTCAGCTTATGTTTTATATTGAAATATAGCAAATCAAAATCATATTTTGCTCTCTTTTACAGGGACATGTTCTTAGCCAAACTACAAGGAAAGGGTGGTTTGGTAAGAATAAGAGTTTGATCGAGTGTCTAGTCTATTTATAAAATTACTATTTGAACAAATTTGTGCCTCAAAAATCTCTCGTTGTGCCTCAAAAAATCTCTCGTTGCACTTTTAAGACAATAACAAAGTAATACTGATCCAAAAACATGTGATGTTCTGGCTTTTTACAACCGAGTTTTTTCATCTAGAACCTCTCTGGTGTTAAACTGATCAATATGTGGATCATTCCACAATTCTGGATCTCGGCTAATACTACAAAGATTGCGATCACTGCAGTGCCCTGGGTATCTTAACCACGGAATGTTGTATCCACTTCTGTGAAATGAGGAGCCCCGATGGGTACATTGCACCATATCGATGATTTCCTGTATAGTGGCCTCCGTTAAGGTAGTTGTGGTTTGTCAGCAAGTGTTGGTAAACGATCGCGACAAAACGGCCGTCTAATTCCGTTGCACTCGTGACTCACCATCAGGGGTATGCCTCATTAAAAAACCACCTGTTCATCGTTGTAGCTTGTAGTTTTCCGACCCAGCTAAAACGAGATCTTTACTGTAGCCTCCATGTTATCTTCGCACATTCTGGTGTCCTTTCCTTGGTCCTTTTTCAATCGATTTCATTAATTATCGCATCGATGAAATCTCGCAAATTGTCTTTATCAAATGTGGGCTGATGTTCCTGGATAACATTTCCTATTGCCCTCTCGGTTATTTAAGTAGACAATTTCGGAATTGTTGAAGGTCCACAATGGCATGTGTACCAAAAAGAACATGAAATCTGTTAAGACGACATTGTTGTGCTTGCGTTCCAGTATAAAATCAAGATACTCAAACATACGTTTAAAAGTTTCGTCTCTAGTCATATCGTTTCTACCAAACGTCGTAACAGAGCAAACACGTTGGACACGGCATGACAAATCCAAACCACTTGGGTTTAATGGTGCTTGCCTTTAGCTGGATCGAATTTTGTCGAGAGACGGGTACCGGATTTCAGCGGTTAATTTCACTTTCAAAGCTCGCTTTTCCTACGCCTAAATTTCGAAGAACAGACAAGGTGAATTTTCGTTGTTCTCTCACGGTTCGCCCCGATGCATAATACCATAAGGAATTTAAACTTAATTATTAAGCATGTCTAAAATTCGCAAAGTTTTTTTTTTCAATTGATAATCTCAAATAAGTCATTTCGACATCATATTAAAGACAAAGAACGGCTTTCCCCCCCCAATATATTTTTGTTTCATCTCATTTGCTCGTTTCAATCAATCGAGAGATAACTCAGTTTACTGCGAGAGCACAAAAATCGTGTTTGCGCCTCTTCTGTTGGAAAATGGTGGAAAGATTAGGTAAACATACGTTATTTCACATTTGAAAAGATTTGAATTCTTCAAAAAGGGTTAACCTCATAAAGAAACTTTTAAGATTCGAAAACACTACGTAATGTGGGAAATGATCTTCAGTAAGTTCTAATTTTAAAGGGTTATTTCGACATACTGTGGTCTTGTTAAAGAGGAAGTCATTGACCGTACATTAAGCTCCATGACTATGGTGGAGAGAGGTTGTTAGGCTGGAGCCTCATGTACACAAAAGTCCTACAGACACTTTAGACTTTGCTTCCAAATTCCTTTTATTGACTTCAACAATTGGTTAATGCCACAAAGATAGCGCACTATTTTAAACCACTTCTCTGCATTGGAGGGTTTATTTTGGTTAAATTATATTCCTTCTGGCAGTGCTTTAAGATCTGATACCAAGTTTGTAATAATTTCAAGGTTCCATTGCATTAAAACGGACAAAAAACCTATGTGTATTGTTTATTATCTATGAAAAGAAAATAGTTTAATTAAAGCTAGTGGTAGAAAACTAGTTCTTCCTTGTGTACTTAATCATGTGTGTGTCGTTTGCTAAGTGCTTAAGACATTCATGGCACAGTACCCGAAACAACTCGCCCATGCCAAAAAGTGGCACAAATCGATTTGTGTATCGCACTAAAGTTAATTATATCTGTGGAATGACAAAAGCAAATACGATGACATAAACACCATTGGAAAGCCCAGTCTGTGTTCTTTAATATTTTGCCAAGTAAGATACGACTCTTGTTGAATTTCTGATTCAACCATTTTTTTTTTTCTGAATGTACCATTTTTAGACAGCTGTAGATGGACCCGGTTGTTAATCCCGATTAAATATAGCTTCAAAATTACCTACAATTGAAGCGTGCAACTTATTCGGTGTACCACCTGTTACGTCTTGGACCCATGGTTCTTTTGAGCACTTGTGTGATACCTATTTGCAAGGGCAAATTGCATTTTGAAAATTTGGAAAGTACAAATGGCACGTGGGGTCATTAAAAAGTCCATCTGTGTCCCCATGTGATCTTTTGAGAAAGTTTGCTGATCGGAGCCACCCTTATTTTCAAGGAAAATTTTAAAATATATTTTACAACATCTGGAGTATAGTTAAATTATAGAGGAGTAAGATATCAACTAATGTACTTCGACAAGTTTTGGGTCAGTGGTTATTGTGAGCAAAATTCTGAGCTCAGCACACTAATTTATAGAAAATAGTTCGAAGGGCATTAGGGGGTCAGAGGCAATATGGGGTGCACCCTGTAGATTAAATCTCCGGCTTGGACGAAGTTAGTTTGTTGGGTATATAGTGTGTATGTGTGTGTGGTTATGTGGGGGTTGTGTGTGGAGGGTGTGTGTGTGTATGTGAGTGTGTGCGTGCGTGCGTGTGGGTGTGTGTGTGGAGTGTGGGTGTGCGGTTGTGAATATTATAAGAAATAATCGATCTATGGAGGTCAATTTAGGTATCAACCTTATTTGCTCGTAAAACTATATAGCTGTAACTCACCTTTCCCGCGGGAAAAGTGCAATCACGCATGGCAATGGGAATTACGGTCATCAGATCAGGGGCTGCCAGGCTTCGTTTAAATCCTTTGAAGTTATTAGTATTAACATTCGTTGATTACTAAACCCAAATAAAACAATAGGGCGATTGCTTCTCCCAGAATGTCAACATTCGTGGAAATAGAGTCCTTTCCACAACAAGGGAGAATAATTGGCAGGAAGGAAGAATATCTTCCATCCGTAAGGACCTGGAAAAAAAAAATCTCCAACTGTAAATTCTTCGACGATTAAATACCACCTTAATACAAATGTTGTCACAGCCAATTAATAAACGTCCACCAATCTACATTGCAAAGATCAAATCCTGTCTGGATGAGGGTCTCTGTCTAAATTGTAGTTGGGAAAGTTTCAGATTGGTTCTACTACTGTGGTCTCACGAAACACGAAGTACCATGTCAAGCTTTCAAGAAACCAAGGAATCCTGTGTACCTTGAAAAGGTGAACCAATGAATGATTAAAAAGCGCGCAAGCTTAATTCCAGTCTCACACTAATGTGCCAACGAGTGCTCTATGGCTTCGTCAAAACTGAACATGAGTGGGCCGCCCCTAGCTTGCTGAAAAAAGTAATGTCCTGTCAGCGGGCGGAAGGGTCACTGCAAGTAATTACTAGTGCGGGCAGCGCTGTTTCGCGCCACAACAATAAAATTACTTTTCCTTTATGTTATTATCATGATCGGTAAGTAAGGGATGTGAGGTGTATTTTACCAATGGAATGCAAGAAAAAGGGTGTATAGTGTTCGAAAAAAGAAAGTAATTTATATCATCCACAAAGTAGCATATTTGAAGCAAAGCGGAATGCCAACAAAAAAAAATTATTTTAGGTCAAGCAGGTGGTAAGTTTCATATTATACGTTGTCAAGAAAGAAATAGTCAGATTTTTTTTTTGTTTATCCCACTTTTGTTTTTGAAATACACCTGCTTTGTAAAGAAAAATTACCACAACCTTATTTGCTTGCAAATGAAATAACCATTTAATAATCGAATTAGCCCAATGTGATCACACATTGTAACAAACCTGACTTTTCAGGGGCATAAACTTAGTATGAGGTAGGTTCATAACCACGAATAAAGAAGTTCGACAAATTTTAATAATTATCGAGAAGAAAAATCAGGGATTGCCTTTGTGCCACTAATTAACCAGTTAGTTTTAGCCCCCAAAGGTAGTAATTGTCTTTTACATGGCGTACAATAGTTAATGTGTCCCGATGTAACATAAATGAGAGTACCTTGAGAGAGTATACTAACTACCACGTCAATCGTCATAAGGAATTGCAACTGCATTCATATAACATGATAATAGTATGATAGTATAGTTAATTTCCAGTAAGGTAGGGGGTGATACCAGTGCATGCGTTATCAAACTGTGTCCAAATATGACATGTCGATGAGACAACGTCAAAGAATGTGATATAATAAACTGCATAACAATGAGGACCTGTGTTTCTCTCTAATTAAACCTTTGTGAAGTTTGTGAATCATTTTTTTATAAATAAATAAGGAACTTGATAACCACGAGCCGAGGGGGATTTGAAGATTTTAATCGATCTACCGACTTTCTGTTTGCCCCCATTATAGGGCCGTTCCCAGGAGGGTGGGGGTGACCACAAGTCCCATTTACAAAAATTATGATGGCAAATGTTGCCTGTCGGGGATTCGATTTTATATACATGTCGGCGAAGTGATTGATGGGTAGGATATCGTCGGGGGCTCACTCCCCTATTTGTTGTTTGTTGAAGCAGGAGGAATGGCCGGCTGTCGTGTCGGTCCCCCCCCCCCCACTCTTCAGAATTGTAACCGATGCGAAAAAAAATGGGTGTGGGGGACGCCCCTGTTTCCAACCAGAACTAAGACTTCTGGACCAATGCAGCGCACCTGTGGTACCGAAACCTATCCATTCGATTATGTTCTCCGATGAACCAGTAATCATTTCCTCTTATTTCAAATAAAACAAGTTTGTCAATTTGTGAATTTCCTAAGAGTAATAAATTATTACGTTAATTGTATAGTAGATAGGAATTAAAGTAAGTCTCATGACACGTGAAAATCACAAAATTATCGTGGTCAATGTATACCCTTAATTGACTATGGGGCCGTTAGATCAAATAACACGCTGCATAACAAATTCCGTAGTCCCTTTAAAGGTTATTAAGACAAAACCCGGTGTGTAAAATTATGAAAATTATTAACATGGCATAACCGTCTGTGCCCCAAATTAAAACTTGCACAGTTTTAAAAATGAATTAAATGTCCACCCCATTTTCTTTCTTAATATCAGAGATAATGGATATGTATAGACTTCATTGACATTGCCAGGTGTTATCGCCTCCACGATTCGGGTTGAGTAACAAAATAACCGTCCTCTTTCACAAAACTACCCAGTTTACATTAGGATATAGGTCGTTGAAAGAAGCGGTTTTAAATTAGGTCCAGAGGTAAGACCCTTTGGAGCAAAATCGGGAACTTTTGTAGAAGTATATAACCTTTGGCACACAGTTAATATTGACCATAACTCACCATTTCAAAACGGGACTCCAGCTGGATTCGACCTGTGGCACCATTTGGTGGTCAGTTTCAAAATGGCATCGCCGCATTCGTATGTTTAAAAAAGTTTATATCTCTGTTAATAAAACCGAGTAGGAACTTTATTTTTGAGGTCTATACTATGTTTTCATGATGGTCAAGGAATCCAATATAAACAGGTACTTTTTGATATCTGGTGTCAACCATTTATTTCCAATATGGCCGCCAATTTGCCCACAAAAATCGGCACTCTTGTTGGTGTTTTAATTTAAAAAATGTCATTAGCCTGCTTTTGGTCTTACCTATGTTTTCAAGGACCAACATATCCAAATAATAACAAACTAAAACTAAAAGATCTTGCATCGTCCCTTCCTATAACAACTGGCCCGCACATTTGATTTTAAAATTACCCATTGCCTTAAACGGATCACCCTATTATCAACTTTAGTGTTTAGGAATTGTTACATGTCATCTATATTCTTTCTTAACAAAGTAGTCCTGTGATTAGTGAAATTAATTTAAAAGAACTATCCCTGGAAAGTGCTTTAGTTCAAATAAATGAGCCGTGGTGCATCACCTATTCACACATAGGATAAAATCAACGTATCAAGAATATAATTAGGGCAGTGATTGGACCATACGAAGTACAGTGAAGTCATGTTGACGTCGCCACCAGCGTGAACTATTGAAAGTTGCGCCTTCTTCTGTAGGTTGCGATTTTTAATTAATTTACTATTTTTTTTATTTTTTTTATTTTTTTTATTTTTTTTAAAAACCAATTTAACATTACAAACAATTACATAACTCAATTAAAAGTACATTATATGAACTAGAAAGGTACTATTACATTTAAATATTTCATTTTTTAATTTGACCATTTTTTACATTTCCGTAAATCAAATAATATGCATACAACTAGCACTATTACATAATAATAAAACATAAATAAAAATATTTTAAAACGAGTAAATTTGGGATTATTTGTATATGAATAGCTATTAAACTTGAAAATTCAAAATATATACAAAATCCACAATAGATGTATAATCAAATGCATATTAAAATGTTACTCTCTCAAAAATCATGTAACATATAAATCAAGGATACCAAATTTGGCAAAAAAAGTAATGGTAAAATATATTTAAAGTTACATTAAAATCACTATAGGACAAGCCATGGTTAAAATATTTTCTATTTACATAGTTTAACAACACCATACATTACTTCATCGTACAAAATTAAATATAAAATTATCTATTGCCTGAATAGTACTTCTTTGAAACCGAGGTAGGAGATTGCCCTCTGCAGATTTAGGGCAAAATGGTAGGCCTAAACTAATATAAACATAGAAATATGCTAAACAGAAAGAATCGAAAAGGCTAATATAATCATAATTATCTCATTATCTCCTTCGGCGGCGGAGCAGGCATTTGCAAGAGTTCTCCATGCACATCTATCTTTGCCATGGTATAAATGGTAATGAAAATATGTTTAAAGTTACATTACAATAACAAATGACCCGCCATAGTTAAAATGTTTTATTTACACAGTGTTAAAACACATATACTTCAATAGTACAAAAATGACACATAAATTAAAATATTCAGTCCTGAATAAGTACTCTTTCAAAACGATGGTAGGAGATTTTACTTCCGTAGGTTAGGCAAACTTGTTAGGCCGAAGCTTAATTAAAAAATAGAATATGTCTAAACAGAAAATCTGAATGGTTATTAAATAATTTAAAGTTACATTAAACATAACTAATGGACCCGCCATAGTTAAAATATTTTATTTTAACGTTTAAAAACATATCTTCAATCGTCAAAATTAAAATATAAAAGTAATCTATGTCCTGAATAGTACTTCTTTTCAAAACCGAGGTAGGGAGATTTTACTTCTGCAGGTTTAGGAATACGTGGTAGGCCTAAGCTAATATAAAATAGAATTATGTCTAAAAGGAATTGTAATGGTAAAATAATTTAAATAAGTTACATTAAAATAACTAATGGAACCCGCCATTGTGTGAAAATATTTTATTTACACAGTTAAAAAACACATCTTCCATCGTACAAAATTAAATATAAAAAGTATCTATTTCTGGAATAGTACTTAGTTCTAAAACCGAGGTCGGAGAGATTTTACTTCTGAGGTTAGGGCATATACACTTATTTGTATGCATGTACACTTCTTATATCCTATACCTTAAAATCCACACTGTACATTCAAGTAATGTTTGTGGAAATATCCACTGTTCATCACCCCAGCCCCACACTTGCAGTGTTGTGCACATCAAGCCTGTCTTCTTACATACTCTGTCCAGCTCGAAGTAGAGCATCACGGGCGTATACATTGTACCGACTTTCAGCGCGCGCGTACGCCAAGCACAAGCGCACTAAACGTGACAATACGGCACGGGTATACGCGCGCGTCGCACTTCCTACTTCAGACAAAAAAAAATGGATTCACTGTCCTCGGCATCTTTGGTACATCCACACTTGATGATGTGCGGATAGGGCTCACCAGCAGGTTGAGAATCATCCACAATCTCGCAACAGTGTTGGAAACACTGTTATGGCCGACTTCAAATGCCCCCTCTCCCCTCCTGGACCAACTGTGAAATCCTTGAAATGTTGTCTTGCCACCCACAAGAACCAAACCTGATTGGTGGGGGATAGGGAGGGTTGCATGATAGAGAATGTCCAACCATCCCAACCCAATTGACACGATTTCCTATTATCTCTTAAGAGAAATACGCCAAATAATCGGGGCCAAAAAGAAAAAGAGCAGTCATGTTCCAACACTTTTTGGCTAGATGCAGGTCATATTCCACGGCGCTGGGATGATACTTCCCAAGCCCACCCAACGTCTGCTGGACTTGGTAACTATGGTGCTTTAATTTTGCTTGACCGATATTGACCCTGCTACATAACCTACTCGCAAACAGTGCTGGCTAGTGCGTCTTGTTGGTGCCGGATGTTTTCAATTCTCTCCCTTTCTGAGTAAATAGCCTGCGCCTTTCACTATTAGTGCGACACTTTCAGGACTCCCACGGTTATACATGATCACTACTAACCTCTCAATAATGGGGAAGAGGAGTGAACATGTCGGACATCATCTGGGGTCCCCTCGGACGTATAGTAGGCCTCAATTTTGGTACTCATTTATGTCTTTGTTATTTTAATGCCTTTTAATGTGCAATAGGATTTGGTATGTACACAATTACTACACTATAATCCAACAACTATACTAATGCTAAATAGTTTATAGTGAAACGTTGATGAAAGTATCATAATTAATTAACCAACACTGGCAATGATTGGATTAATAACATAGGTACCGACACAAAAGAAAGTCCGTATCAATATTTTGAACAAAGATTTTTTAAGTCAATTGGCGGCCAGATTCGAAACCCACATGGCTGACACCAGATATCAACGTAAGATATATATTTGTTTTCTTGACTCTTAAAACACAGGGTATAGACACCAAAATCAAATCAAGATTATGATTTCAAATAAAGTTATAAAGAGAGATTCAATTTTGGGGGCAAGTCCTTCCATCGGACCATTTATTTGTGCTTCTCCTTCTATTATTCACAATGTCCTACGCGTGCGGTTCTGTCCCTTTCTCCACGTTTTCCAGTCTTTCCGTTTTGTTTTTCTTTACTTCCTCCCTCGTTTACCCAGGCTCTTATCAGCTTCTTTTCCCCCTCATTTATCCTCTCTGTCTTTTCTCTCCGCCGCCTGCAACCAGCAAAACTCTTTCCACACTAAGGCTCCCATTGTTTGTCGACATTTTTGTCTACCCTTTTTCCTGCCCATCTTGCCCCCTTTGTTTTTTTTCGCCATACTTTTTTTTTTCCCTTCTCCCCTGTCACGTGAGTCCTTTTTCTTATCTTTTCCCTCCGTTTTTTTCTAATTTTTTTTCGTCACCTTTTGTTTCCCCCCCCCCTTCCCTGGCGCCATATGGAAAAACAAAATGGCGGACACCCCAAGATATTTAAAAGTCATAAGTATTATTGCTTACCGTGACCTTGACAAATAGGTCTAGACACATAAATCAAATTTGTATCGGTTTGTTATTAACGGGAGATATGCGACTTTGAAAATAAGAATGGCGGCCATTTGAAAAATGACCGCCTGTCGCCACAGGGCGAATCCAGCTGGGGTCCCTTTTTGAAACTGTGACGTTTCGCGTCCATATTAAGGGTGGGACAAGGTTACATTTATCACAAAGTGCACGATTTTTGATAATCCTTCTGGGACTAAATGAATACAAATGGAAGTTAAGCAATAATTACGGATTTTAATTCTGCACAAAGTTGTTAGGTCAAAAGCTTGCCCAGCAAAATTCGGGAAGAGTTTGGTTGGCTTTCTTCCTTTTCGAATAAATGATGAAACATGGACAAAGTTAAGTGAACACGCACTATGAAGCTCAAAGATTTAGTTATTGGCGAATGAGGATAAAGTATTTTGCGACGTTAATTAAAAAAAGACTTCGTAAATCGAAGAGTGGTGATAACACCTAAGTCTTTTCAACCGCGAGACAATAACATGGTCTGGCACTCTCAGGTGAAAAGGAATATGAAGTGTTTTCTTTACACCGCCACACCGGGCTGGTAATTGAATATCTTTGCTCCAATGTTTGCTGAAGTCCATTTGTATCCATTGGTCACTATCATTGGGGGAAATAAAATTGTAAATGACATTTATTCATTTCACAAAATGTGCCAGTCTTAGTTGTGGGAACAGACGTTAGATAATTTTAATAATTATTATGAATTGCACTTGGTTTTCCCCAAGCCCCTCGATGGGGACAACAAACAACAGCATAGAAGGACAGGCCCCCTAGTCTATATACGTTCACGGAGATGGCTCTGCCAAAGTTCGCAATTTTTAAATTCTTATTTCGCGGTTTTCAAGAAACAATGGTTCGCCCATTTCCAGACATCGCAACCAGGGGGCATCACCTCGGAGAAGTGCGGGATCATAATAAGCAACCATGGTGCATCATGTTGCACGTACTTGCCTTTGTGTTATTGCATTATACCGTCCACGTGCAAGGCCTCGCCTTGGCATTTGTTAGGGCGTGTAACTGACGAAAGGTTATTACCGCAGTAGAGTCCTTGGAAGCGTGGTGAACGTATTATCAAACAATGTAACTAACGGCGTGCGGTTCGCGCCCACTTTGACCAAAAAAGTTACTAAGTAATCCTCTTGGAAACAGAGACCATTTCTTCACAGCAGCCGACAACATCCCGATGGGTTATTGTTATGACTTCCATGGGTAAATAGGTAGTATCTTCACAGACTTAGTAGGGCGTATGTGAAAATTGATACCGGGTGTAATAATTAAGATTTAAAACAAAACAAAAAATAACCGTGCCCGGTTAGAAGTTTTTGTATAAACGCGTTTCAGTGGTATAAAAGGAACCAATTTTGAATAAAAAATCCTACACGGGCTTCGATTTTTCTTGGGAAAAATTGAACTAACGTTTCAAATGGCCGTAGTGCGTGAACTGACTGGTTGCAATTCATGCACCAGCGGGGGATGTTGCTGGGTGCTGTGCACAAAGGTTCGCCGAAAGTAAAGGGAAAAGAATTGTGGCGTGCAGTAATTGTTATTGTTTTTCAGCGCCTAAGATGGAAGCTAGCAGAATACTATTCGAATGCCCTGCCCGTCGTAAACCAAACACTAGTGCACGGTTCGTTTTACAGAAAAACCTTCAAAAAATTTGAGGGGTCAGCATACTCTGTTTTATATCAATATTAGTACTATAGAAAAAAATATACCCAAATTTCGATAGCGCAAAATAGTAACATTTTTCAAATATCGAAAAATAATGGTATTTGAAATATACGTATCCGACGCAGCCGGGTCCAGAGCCACAAATACGACTTCTCACAACATGAGAGTGAGGATAATACTAAAAAGCGCGCTACTGCTTAATATAATTAAACATTGGGTTGGTTATTTTATTAGCTTTTATACAAAGCACAGAAAAGTCAAACAGATTCGCCCGGGGCCAAAATCTCTAAATTACATTTCATTACTATAATAATTCCTAGACAGTAGTACAATTTGGCTGTTGCAATAGATCCGAAGTCCATATTATGCGAAAATATCAGTGGTTTAGTACTGACATCGATCGTCCTTTAGGCGGTGACAGTGGGAATATGAACAAGGTAAAATTACCACTTCCCAAATTTTCCCATCCATGACATTGTTTCATTTATACAGTTGCTACCTTCCGATATCGTGTTGTTCATCCCTTCACATGGGATATCGGAACCTCTTGTCACAGCGCACTGCTCTTTCCGGGTACATGCATGACCCTGTGTAGTAATTGGTTGGAAAAGATCACACGACATGCATATGCATGGTGTGACGTCATAATTAACACGTCGTGCCTCGATGTGGTGGTTTTCAGAATCTTTGACGTGTGTATCGCAATGGAGACGCGGTTCCCGGCGGCAAACCTAGACTACTTTATAAATATTGTGAGTGTCCGGTTAAAAGTTGTCTTCGTGGAGCACTGGAAGCTTTGGATTTTTAGCTATTAAGAAGGTATTTTGAAGGGTTAAAGGATAGTAATTATTTTTTGATGGGGGACTTGCCCAACCGACAGCAGCTAGACCTATAAGGTTTATGGTGTGGGGCCAGTAAGCTGATTCCATACCATTTTCTTCTAGACCGCTCCCCACTGAAAATTCCCTAACATGACAGACCAAATAGGGGGAATGGCCCATGGCCACTCCGCCACGCTCTGTGATTTCTTAAATCATTTGACCCATTTGTGATCACTGGCTACATTAACAATTCAAGAGCTGGAAGTTTCCAGGACCGATTTCCGATTTATGACTTCGGGCTTTCCAAAGTGCAAAACAAGACGGCAATACACACAAGTAAGAGAAGATTTTCAGTAGCTTCCCCAATGCATTGCTTCCATGAGAGGTTTTTTGTACAGGTGACTGATGTGAATTGTTAGTTATGAAATGAAAAATGGCTAAATTGCGTATGATCACCAAACTGATTTAAGAGTGTTTCATCTCTAACGATTCACATGACTACCTGTACAAAAACTTCCAATGGGAATTAATGCATTGTGGGATGTATTAAATATTTCCTCCCTACTATCAACATGTCATGTACTAGGACGGTCAGTTAGTTCCTGCTACAGTGTATGTAAAACAAATATATTAAAAAATGTATTTTTTTACCATTAACACGTCTCGTTAAAATCCCTAAAGTCCCTAGAGAAAAATCGAACAATCACCGCAAAAACGTGATGTATGGCGTTTGCGGGTAGCGGTATTTTTGTGGTCGGATCTAGGAGCAATTTTGCACTAACCAAAGCAGGGGTCTGGCCGTGATTTTTGTTCAGGTGGTTTTTAAAGGTTTAAGGGACGTAGGGATATATCATATCTCTCGGATGAAAATTGATCTCGAACAATAGACAAACATTTAAGACAATGCCCTTTGGACTTTAAGATTTAAAAGAAGGACTCCCGTGAAAACTCTAATCTATTGGGGGGGTACGTTAGAGCACCTTTCACTTCACAACGAGGACCTACACCTGATTTTCGCTAGTAATCGACTACTCCTAACGAGAACCGTACTCGTGGCAATTAATTATATTAAGATGTGCTTTCATTCCGCCTAAAACTAAAATTTTGAGAGACATTCCGTAAACATGGACATTATGACAGACAGTCGTCACCTATCTTAACAGGAATAAACCTCCATATCAGATTAAACCCAGAGGGCTATCCAACAGGCAAATAAAAAAGCTTCCTGTTGACTGCTGAAACATCACAACTTAATAATTTTACCTTGTGGTATTTTATGAAAGGAGATAACTGTTGACCTGGTTTAACCCGGGGTTAGGCCTACAAGAGGGGACCTTTTTCTTACAAAATACTGTAAAAGAGATGTGCTGTAACGGGGTGAGAAAATTCCTCACCTGGATGGGCTGTTGTTCCAGCATTAAAAATAACAGTTCTGAATGTCTTATGTATTGGCCTTTTCTCTGGGATATTTGGTAAACCTACTTAAATTTACTCGAGAACTGGAATCATCAATTATGTTTTTTTAGATATCTAATTATAATAAATCGGCATATTTTTAAAATTAAATGTTTTTATCTTTTTTATTTTTTTCTTTTTTTTTAACTATGTTGCAAAAAATTACATTATGCATACTTCATGCATATTGCCACAGATGATAGGTAAAGACCGACTATACTAACAAAAGCCGGAAAGCAAAAAATATATAAATATGAGAACATCCCTGAGAAGGCACAGGGTGTCCAGTGGAAAATCACAGACCCGTGATGTCAATTCAGACCGTGCAAATGTATCAGTTCGCGCCCCTCTGGTCAACAGTGTTTGTGTCCACTCACGTGCAAGAAAGATACTTAACTTCAATTACTACTCGTCGATCCCAAGCGACATCTGGGAAAGGGAAGCTGTTATGGGAATCGGGGAGGGGGGGGCCATAACATATGAAAGTGTGATATGGGTTGGGAGTTGTAGACTGGCGCTTCGAAACCCAGGGGCATTCGGTGACAGAGGGGGTCTTTGGGTCGAGGAGACAGCCAAAATGCCCCAAAATACGGGTTTTAGGGTGACAAATTCTGCAACAATTTCCAAAAACTGGGGTCTTTTAAGAAAATTTTCAAAAAAAATCACCACAAAAATGGAGTCTGAGTGAAATAGGGGTCTTTTGGGTCTTTCTTCTTAGAAGCGTATACACAAGTCTTCAGTTACACAATGACACACGAAAACATATGACAAAATGATCCACACAAAACAGAACAAAAGATGCACACCCAGTGAGCATTTGAGAAAAGCG